>JXTB01000078.1:585596-681331 GCA_002914805.1 Parasponia andersonii
TCATAAATTACTATTATTCAAGATGCACATTTTACAAAAAGAATGCATTAAGATACTTGAATAAGACCGAAATCAGAACTTTCACCAATTTAGGAAACTTAATCTTAAAATGACTCAGGAATGTATAAATCACTTAAGGTACTTAGTAGTCAATAACTAGCATTGAAAAACTGTTCAAAAGTATTTAAAATATGAATGCTAGTTCATTAGCACAAAATGATCCAAAATGGCACATAATTTTGTAAAAACAAGTCCATTTGCTCCTAAATGGTGCCATTTCATTTTAAAAACATTTGGACAGCACCTCCCCTATTTTAGGGACATTCCCACATGATTAAAATCATGGTTTTAAACCTGCCATAACAATTAACAATCCAATTCCCACATATACACATCAAAGAGGATCATTTGGAACAACCTAAGTGCATTTGAATTCCTTTCAATCTTTTACAAAGTTTAATCGACTTTTACACTTGTGTGCCATCATAACCAGCCATCAAATAAGTGTAATAACTAATAGAATCAATAAAATATATACTATAAGTTTAAGAAATCATATTACAAATATGGAAAACTTAATCTACCACACATAAAAACACTTAATTCCATAAATAGCAATCTTTGGGGCCTTAGGTTTAACTTTAATCCTCCACCTAAATTTTATGTTTTCAGTGATATATAAGGTTCCTAGGATCATTATTTACCAAATAATTGCTTTGGTTTAAGGGCTAACACAAAAGAAATTAACTATAAGTTCAAAATCATACATAATGCTCACTTTGACTAGTTTGAGCTTTTGTTGGATTTCTTGCCTTCTACCTCCCCCAAACTGATTCTCTAAGCTTAGAATTAGATTTTTGGACTTAAGAAGACCTGAAGAAACCATTATTCAAGTGGGAATAAGTAGAGAATTGAAATTAAAGGACAAGACTTAAAAAGAAGAACTTAATAGAATTACCTTGACTAGTTTTGGTGTATCTTGCTTTCTAGGGCTCCAACTTGAGTTCTACCACTTGGAAACTCTTGGAGATGGTTAAGGGAAGTTGAGAGAAGTGTAAAAAGGTATTGGAGAGGCTCAGATCGTGGCTGGAGAGAATGAGAAAGCAAATGACCAGATTTGGTCAAAAATCAATACTTAAAGGCTAAGAATGGTATAACTTAAATTCTAAGGGGTATTTTGGGTATTTTACACACTACTTTCCATGTGTCAAGCTCTAAAACATCCTTAGCATACTCACCACGTTGCTGGTCAATCCTATACACCCAAGTGTAGACCAAAATGGTGAAACCTAGCTTAGAAAGTGAAATCTAGTCATACTTTGACTTATGATCCTATATGGCCAATCTTATTCTAATTTGGTGGAACCTAGCCCATAACCAATCATTAAACATAAAAAGAAAGCCATTAGACTTTAATTGATAATGCAAATAAAGTATAATTTCCCAATTTATAGAATGCACAGTGAATTTGGTTCTGAAACGCATGAAAGATGCATTTTATCGAAAACTACTATTTAACTAAGTTATCAATAAGTAAATGCATGTGCACATAGTATTGCTTTCATAATTATATTCTTTGTTCTTTTAGCACACCGAGCTCTCTCTCTGAGGATATTGAACCTTTACACTGCATTGGGACACTTCGATAATCATTAGTGTAATAATATGTATGTAAATGCACATAACATAATGAATGAGTATGTTACTACAAAACTAGTATTAACGACTTCTAGAAGCCTAATATGCAATTAGAACATATTTATTATTGGCTTAATATGCATATGAGAATCTTGGGCACCACAAAGATAGAGTCCGAAAAGGAGGTAGCCTTCCAGATTTCTAGTGATGGTGTAATCAAATACAGAAATAGACTATGTGTGCTAGACAGAACAACTAGAAAGGAGATATTAACAGAAGCTCACACTACTCCCTACTCTGCGCATCCTGGTATTACAAATATGTATAGGGGTTTGAAAATGCATTACTGGTGGCCAAGTATGAAGAAGGATGTGATTGAGTTTGTAGAACAATGTCTCACATGTCAGCAAGTTAAAGCTAAACATCAAAGACATGCCGGTACATTAAAGCCCATACATGTGCCAAAATGGAAATGGGAAGAGATTGTTATGGATTTGGTGGTTGGACTTCCTAAGACAAATAAAGGCCATGATGTCGTTTGGGTTATTGTGGATAGATATACTAAGTCATCCCATTTCATGCCGATTAAAGTGACTTATAGTTTGGATCAATTGGCTCGGTTGTATGTTCAAGAAATCATTAGACTACATGGTGTTCCAAAGGTTATTATTTCTGACCGNCAAAACTAGTATTTACGACTTCTAGATGCCTAATATGCAATTAGAACGTATTTATTATTGGCTTAATATGCATATGAGAATCTTGGGCACCACACCATAATCTCCGCTGCATATTGTAAATGGATAAAAAATTAGCTTAAAATGAAAATTCACTTAAGCATGAATATAACATTATTATGTTACCTTTTTTTACTCTGTGGCACGACATCGGGGCCGAACTTGAAAGAAAAAAGGGTGAGACTTATTTTGTCGACAGAGATACAATTCTAGACAGTGATTAAACCCATTAGCCTGGAGAAGGAGATATGGCAATATCATATACCATGGCCTGATGGCCACTTTAAAGTTCTTCTCGATGACTTCAGTGACATCTGAATTATTTACAATGATCATCTATGAACTCAATCAGATTTATAATAGAACCCAATAGTTACCATTAACATACATTGGAGAGTATAGTAGCTCGTATTATACTCATGCCCTCTTACACATATTCACATCACCAATCACGTAGTGTAGAAAATAATTATAGAAAACAAAGATACCATTAGTCCTAGTACTTCTGAATACTTTCTGATGGCCTCTTAGAAACTTGTTTAAATTGGAGTCTACAATTGATGTTTTTTCCTCATATGTCTTGGGAAAAAATCACAATCATTCTCGAATTAGTAAAAGGGCAACATCAATATGCTACAACTTAAAAATAAAACTAAATTAGTAAGAATATATATAAGTATAAAGTAACAAATATATATTTATATAATAGACAGATAAGCTTACATCGCCATCAAGCCATATGCCAATAGACTTTAACTTTACGAACTAGGCGATATCTATATCACACACCCCAACATCAATTGTCATGTCATTATTTATTAATCCACTAAACTATCTGGAAAAGGTCATGTATTATGACGGATCATATGAACCAAGTGGTTTTGGGACACAAGGATCATTCACCTTAAATTTCTTCCCTGATGGATATGTGAATTCCCTATATTTGATGTTCCCAACCCACCTTCTCTTATATTTATTCTTTGTTGACTCTGATGGTTCAACAATCTTGATTAGTGATGTTAAATCGATTGTTGTCTCATCTCGAGGAGGGGTGTGATAAACTTGTAAAGTGGTCGATGGAGCACTCTTATAAGAATCAGGCAATAATATCTTCATTTGATTCTGCTATCTCAGGCTCATATTTCTTTTTAACCAAAGTAATCAACAACTTCATCATCTTCCCTTGTTGTTGCTTAATCTCTATCTGGTTTTGCTTGATCTTTAACTGAGTGGCCTTTAGCTCATCAATATCAGCCTACAATTTTTTTAAACTAGAAGCCAAGGTCTTTAACTCTAGATTTTTATCTCCAACCTCTGGCTCGTGAGACGAAAAAAGACCGGCCATCTTTGCCATCTCATCAGTAGCCTTTGCCTCTTTTAGATGCTCATCATTTGCATCTAACTCATTTGGATCTCCAATTAATTCATCAGTTCCATGACCAACTCTAGGACTGTGTATAGAGGCTATGATGCTATCATGGAAATCCTTCTCCTCTTCTCGGGGGTTCAAAATAGCTTTAACAGTAACCTGCAAAAAATAAATCAAATAATTTCATCAAAAAATTTAACTGAGTATAAACAATTATAGAAAAAACATAATAAAGAATAGAAATTCATGAAATATTTTCAAAATTTAAGTACATATTATAAATTGTAAAAGAACACTTACTTTTTTTCGATTAAGGATCTCTCCTACATTAGATGCACTAGGTATCTTGTTAGACATCTAATACAACATCCTCAGAAATTTCAGACCAAGCTCAGTGGCATATACAGTGCACAATGCAGGTACTTCCTCGTATGCCCAATATTGTAGGACTACACTAAACCCCGTACACTATATACTTGTATTCCATATGCTTTTTCTTCTCTGCCACTAACTTCAAGTATTACTTTTTGTAATGATTTATATCCTTCTTAAGACTGGCCATAATCTTATGAAAATTTTCATGACCCTAAGGAAATTGGAAGAATTCGTCCTCATTCTCAACGTAAGATAGAAAGTCTAAATCTATCTTCTTAGTAGACTCTCTTGCAAGTAACAAACTATTTACCAAATAGCATAGGCCCAAGTTCTATGCATCTTTGACGTCCCCACAGTTGAGAAAACAGCTTCTGACTCCTCACTCCTGAAAATCTTCGAATTATTCATGTATTTCTCCACAAGTCTCCTACTTCCACTCATGGTCTTCAACTTATGAATATCTGGGTATTTTTCAAAATTTAACCCTATAGTAAGAGCAAACTCACAAAGTCCAAATCTAATACATTTGCCACTAATATCAAAATGGATCTCTCTTATATCATCCGGAGACTCAACCTTCATAAGTAGAAGTTGATGAATAAACACCCTAGAAAACTATAGTTGAGGTGCCTCGAAAAACTATTTGAAAGGACATTTTTTGGCCTTTTCTATCAAGTCCAATGCCTCAAAATGTTCCTTGATTTTCGGTATAACCGGGCTATTAAGAAATGTAACCCTTACAATATAGTGTTGCTCGAAGGGTACAATTAACTTCGACATCTGAAATAGTACAAAAAACCAATTAGTTTTGCCATTGAATAGTATCAATTATACTACAATTACAAAGCATACTATAGTTGTTGGGAAATATTATCGAGAGACCATCGAAACCAAGTCAAAAATAATCGAATATAATTGAAAAAATATCAAAACAGTATCAAATAATAGCCATATATACAAGGTAACGAAACAAATCGAAAAACCATCGAAAATAATTGAAGTCATCATGCACGTGAAAAATAATCGATGAACCATTGAAATGGCATCAAAAACCGTCTAAAATACATTCACATGTAAAAGGATCGATTTAACTTATGCATCAAATTACTATCGAATACCATCGAATATAATCAAATTATACCATTAAATGCATCGAAGTTCCGTCGAATACAATCGAATGTAATCGAGTTATACCCATTTATCAAATGTATCGAATTCCTATTGAATACAATCGAATATAATCAAATTATACCTATTTATCAAATGCTTTGATTTCTCGTTGAATATAATCGAATATCAACAAATTAGTCACTATACAAGGTGCATCGAAAAATTATCGAATATAATTGAACAAATTTGAAATATCCAAAAATATTGAAGACATCGAATTCGAATCGGATGAAATCAAAATCCATCGAATTAATGACTACATATGTTGAAATATAATTGAATACTATCCAAAAGCATCAAAATTGATTGTAGGCTTTTCAAATGCCCATTTAGAATCTAATCGAAATCTTAGCCAGTACAAACTATTGAATGTTCATCAAAATCGATAAAAATTAATTGAAATCAATCGAATTAAATCGAAAATGCAATCGAATAGGATCGAATTGAAACCTACTAATCAATTCAATCTTGATTTTGCTTTCAAATCATCAATTTCGAGTTATGTATTCTATACATTATCTACATTAAATAAACCCTAAATTTTAATGTGTTAAAAAATGAGAAAGAATCGAAATGTACCTCAACTTTACCATGTTACGAGCACAATTATCGATTAAGTAAAAAAAGAGAGTGGAGGAACTTCGATGGCGAATAGAGGAGGAGAAGAGAATAACCATTGGAGAACGAGTGAGTAAGAGAGAGACAGCTATTTTCTTTCTCTTTTTCTTCTGATTTTTTTTAAAAAACTTAATAACTAAAACTATGCTTTTAGGGGTATTTTAGTCAGAGAGTCAAATTTTTTGAACAATTAGCATTTGGATCATATATTTATAAATAGCCCTCATTTGGGGTATATTTAATGAAAGAAAAATTAGGCCATATATACACAAAGGTAGCCCTATTTTAGCCCATATACCCATTTTAAAAATACTCTGAAAAATATGCAAATGGACGAAAATATCCCTAAAAATCGTAAGGAAAGCTATGCCTTAATTTCAATTTGCTCACTTCCCTATCTCACACAGTCCTCGAGTCTTATTTTCGCTCTCTCAATCTCGGGTTAGTTTCCGTCATAATCTCGTTAAAATCGTGGTGAGGTCTCTCAAAGTCTCTGTCATTTTCACCTGTCGCTCCTCTTTCATATCTATCGCTTGATAAATCAAAGCTGAAGACGAAGACGAAAAATCCTAAAGGCCAGAAAAGAAATCAAGCCTAAGCATCCCCAGAATCTGAAATCTATTGGTCCGTCACCATCACCATCATAGTTGCCAGATAAAAGTCAGAAAAATGACTCCACAAAAAAATGTAAGAAACTAGGGATTTAGGATTTTGTTTTTAGAGAAAAGTAGGAATTTCGAATAATATATTTCATTAATCGTTTATTTCAAATTTCGATCAAGTTTCATTTATGTTTAAGGCTATTACTTGAATTATCGACTAATTAAAGATGAAGAATAATGAAACTGAAATTTATATTTCGACTATATTTTGATTCTTGTTCGATGCTTTTCGATTCAATTCGATGCTATTCTATTTACTTTTTAATGCATTTTCGATACTTATTTGAAATAAATTTCTATTAAAATTCATTAGACTATATTTTGATTCTTGTTCGATGCGGTTCGATTCCATTCGATGCTATTTCGTCTACTTTTCGATGCATTTTCAATACTTATTTGAAATAAATTTCTATCAAAATACATAAATATTCAATAATAGTTCGATTTAATTTCGATTCTAATTCGATTACATTTTGATGCTATATAGGTGAAGAATAAAATCATAAAATGTTGAGTTTTTTTATTTCAACGAGAATTCGAGTATGATTCGATTCATTCAATGGTTTTTGTCTCATTTTCGATGTCTTTTGATGTTAATTTGAAATAATATTAACATTACATTTTGATAGTATTTTGATTAGTCTTCGATGAATTTCGATGTGTTGTTGATTCCTGTGTAATTGTGTTTGATGGGTATTCGATGATTATTTGACTATGTTTCGATTCATGTTCACCTTTAGAGTTGTTTATCTCTTTTGATTTCATTATGCTATGTGTTTCAATGTATTTCAATGATTAATTTCGATACTTTTGCCATTTTTAAAGATTTTTGTAATTTTACTCGATTGGAATCGAAATAGAATCGAAACTCACAGTATCAATAGTTCGATGGAATTTCGATGGTGTTCGATTCATTTCGACACTAGTTCGATGAGGTTTAATGAGTTTGATATTTTTTTTTGAAAATTTTGTCTAATTTTTTTCCTTCTATGCAGAACTCAAAGTCCAAGCTCATAGTACCTATTGAGCATCATTTTCCTTGAAGGTTTCTGTAAAAGGAATATCAGTTATGGCGAAGATCAAGCAAAAGTTCGAGAAGTATGGATTGATGGAGAGGGCAAAGGAATGCATGTTTAAGCAATTTTTTGCTACTCCTTCAATGCAAGCATTTGGAGTACTTCTACACCATTTATTGTTGACGATGATAAAATGAAGAAATCCCATGTAGTTGTAATTTTACATCGAGGATAACCATTTAAGGTTTGGGCTTGGTAAGTTTGCCTTGATAACAGTCTTGAATTTTGGGAAAGATCTAGATGTTTTGAAGCTCAAATCTATATCCGGTAGCACCAAGCTTAGAGAGACATAGCTGAATAACGAAGTGATGGTGAGATCTGATGAATTAGAAGTGGTATTTCTAAATTATGAGGAGAAGGAAGACGTATGAAAGTTGGGTTTATGCTACTTGGTTAACGAGCTCTTGATGGCACAAAAGTCAGCCATAAAGATTCAAATGGATATGCTGTCATTTGTAGAGAATGAGGAGGATTTTTTTCAATTATCCATGTAGAAGGTGATCTTATAAAAGGACTTTCTATAGTTGAATAAAGACATGAACCACAAGAGAAAAAATTACATTAATAAGATAAAAAATAATAAGAAGGTGAAGGAAGCTCAATATACTATGTACGGGTTTAGTATCGCTCTACAATATTGGGCTTATGAGACTATTCCCAAGTTGATCGGTGCATTTGTCGATAATCTTGGCATAAAATTTGTTAAGGTGCTATCGTAGACAAGCAAAAAATAACATCACAAAAAGATTGTGAAGATGAATTGCAGATTAAGAAAGTAAGTACATAATATACTTTATATGATTTATTAATAATTTATTAATTGTCTTAGTTGATTGATGTTAATTTTTGAACTTTACAGCTTGTAACGAAGGTGATATTGAATCCACGAGAGGCTGAGAAGTAATTCTATGCTAGGATATATCATGATCTACACTTTAGGCTCGACGGCACTAGAGTTGAGGCAGAAAGAATTGAAAATAATAAAGAGGTAGCTGAAGCAAAGTAAGTTGCAGAGGAAGCTAGCATATTTAACACTCCAATTGATAAAGTAGAGGAGCAACCATCAAATGATTTGCCTCGGTCGCATACATTTTATCTTTAGCTAAAGACTAACATCACTGAACTAAGGGCTAACTAGGCTGAGTTGAAGGCAAACTAGGTGGCGACGAATGATAAATTATATAGGCTGCTGAAGATGATGTAGGAGTTAAAGCACAACGGCAGCCATGTAGTTATGATTTAGATGTCAGCAAATTTGATGTGCTTCCTTAAGGGTATAAACCCGGGGATGATGTAGTGTTGTGGACTCCCAGTAAACAAAAAAACCTCGATCAAGACACCCATGAACAGCAGCAAACTCTGGACGTGGAGGAGGTACACCCAAATAAGTTTATTAGAGTTTAGTTTCGCAGGAAAAAGCGGGTAGCTAACAAAACGAAGAGACTTATTGACTATACTGATCCTTCAACTAGAAGTTCAAGGTCAACGATCTATGTAAACTTGACCCTTTCCGAAAAAATTGACAATAAACAACAGCAAACATTCAGGAAATGGCTTATTGGGTTGATTGACAACAAAAAGCCAATCCAGTTTCCCACTAGTGCAGCCTCGGTTTCATTCTTCTTGGATCTCCATACCTATTGGAAGTGCCTTGCAGATGAGGTAATATCATCTATTATGTACATTTACAAACTTCATGAAATTTTCTATAGTAACTTAATATGTATTGTATTTTATTCATTTTACAGCATATCGATGCAACTTTTCAGTTGACACGAGAACGGCTTTGGTTCTTACCGAAGACATATAGAAAGAAAGTCGCCATTGCGGACACAATTTTCACCGCATGTATGACTGGTCGGTGGAATACTTTCAAAAAAATCTTAAATAAATCGAGATTTAAGTAGGATGACCAGCTTACCGACTATGCTGAAAGAGATCCAAGGATATTTATATGGAGAAATCTAGAACAAGCATGGCTTAGATCCTTCTACGAGGTTCACCCACCATCTTGACTCTTCCAAGTTATTCTAGGAGCTTCTAAGACCGTTTCAATCTATCGAGCACCATCCGCCCTTATTTAGAGCCTTCTAGGACTTAGTAGTGCCATCTAGAGTCTTCTAACATGGCCAAGACCTCTCTTAATCATTCTAAAAGTGTTTACCACGTTCTAGGGCCTTCTTCTGTCCTTTTGGGTGAGTAGTATATATAGAAGATCTTAGAGTCATAAGCAGCAACATTTGGATTTTGGAGAGCGAAATGAACAGGGCGTAACATTATTCTAGATTCCATACTGCGCCTCAAATTTTTTCGTCTATATCCTTTAGGCTATGTTTGGTAAGAAAGAAAAAGTTTTGATGGAAAAATAGAGGAAAATAAATATTTAAATTATTTGGTAGAAGGGAAAATGGAAGAAGGGAAGAGAAAATGGGAGGGATAAGGAAATAGAAAAAACGTGGTGGAGCCCACTCAAATATTTTTATCCTAAAAATGAAGAGAAAAAGGAGAAAAAAAGTTTTTTACTTATGTTTTAAAGTGAACTTACTAAATAAACCTTGTATACTACTTTTAAAATTTTAACAAAAAGGGTAAAACAGTCATTTTAAAATATACTAATTTTCTTTCCTTCTTATATACCAAACAACAATGGAAGAAAGACACTCTCCTTTCTATCATATACATTTTCTTTCCCTCATAATTTTTCCTTCCCTCCTACTTTCTTTCCTCTCTACCAAATATAGCCTTAAATATATCCTCTAATTGTTGACGTTAATATAATATTTAAGGAGTTGGAATTGAAAAATCAGAAAAAGGAGAAAAGCTGAAAAAGGCAAAAAACGAGGAAGCGGAAAGTTGATTAAATGGGTATGTAATTTATGTGTTTAAATGTTATGGATATTGTTTGAAAATGTTTTAAACTAAGTTTTGATATGGTCTGAGTATAATTTAAGTATTAAAAGTTTATTTCTATTATTTATGCAAAATTCTGGAAAATAATGGCTCATTGTCCCGATAAAAAATCAATATTCGATGTCATTTCGATAAATTTTAATTTTATTTCGACTATATTTCAAGTATTTTTGATTTATATTCGAGTATAATAATTCGATATAATTTCAATGTATATTCAAGTACATTTGACATTCTTTAATTTTGACTATATTTCAATGTATATTCGACTTAGTTTCGATGAACTTCGATGAATTAAGATCCTTTTTTGACCTGATTTCTACAGCTTATAATTTTGGATTTTTAGTTTATAATATATAAATTTTCTGATTATTTTGTGTTATATGCAGAGTCATATTTCAATATCATAGTTTTGTATAAAAGTGGGTAGAAGTTTTTGTCGGAGAAAATATTATAGTCTTATATTACTAAAGAAAGTAAGGCTACACGTGTATAGAAGGGTATAACTTATATGACCCTTGTAGATAAGTTGTATGATCTAATTGGAGATTTCTCCAGCTTACTGACTATGCTGAAAGAGATTTAAGTAGGATGACCAGCTTACCGACTATATGAAAGAGTTTACCACACTCTTCTTCGAAGTCCCTAACATTTCAGATAAAGATGTCCTATTCTTGTTCATGGATAGTCTTTAGAACTAGGCTAAGTTGGAGCTCAAATGCTGTGGTGTCTAAGACTTGGCCGATGCTATTGTTGTAGTAGAGAGCCTTGTTGATTACTCTACCAACAAGGACTCTTCTAAGGCGAAAGACAAGAAGGGTGATAGAGCAAAGAGTGGGAGAGAGTAAATAAAAGGAGGAAAATAGAACAAAGATAGTTCCTCCTATAAGCACAAGGACAAGGGAAAGGAGAAGAAAGATCGTGACTTCTCCAAGCCAAGAGTCAAGTGCTTCATTTGTGATGGGCCATATTGGGTACGCGAGTATCCCAAGAAGAAAGCTTTCAATACCTTAATTTCCTCCGAACAAAGCCAAGAAGGAGGTGATAGGAAATATGGTGGTGCATGTGTTGGTTCCTTGCAACTTCTTGACGTCTTGCAATCGGCCCCTAAGTCACAAGCTAAGGGCTTACTCTTTATAGATGCAACAATTAATGGCAAGGCCACTAAAGCCTTGGTTGACATGGATGCATCCCACAACTTCATCTCTGTTGAGGAAACATGCAGTTGGGCTTATCGGTGTCCAATGAAGGAGGCTCCCTCAAGGCAGTAAATTCAGCAGCACGCCCCATCTATGGGGTTGCTCATAGTGTCAAGGCTAGCCTAAGTACATGGGCTGGCTAACTTGACTTATCAGTGGTGCCAATAGACGATTTTGTAGTGATGCTTGGTTAGGAATTCCTCAATGCAGTACAGGCATTCTATATTCCCTTTACCAACTCTATGTGTATCATAGATGGCGAAAAGGTTTGTATGGTACCAATAGAGTAGCCCATGAAAGTAGGAAACAAAGTACTCTCTGCACTTCAATTCAAGAAGGACTTGAGAAGAGAGGAGGAGAGTTATTTGGCCATCTTAAAAGAGCACGATGAAGAGTTGGAACTTCAATGTGACTTGCCCATAGAAGTGCAAATTGTCTTGGAAGAATTCCGAGATGTGATGCCCGATGCCCTGTCTAAGAAACTTCCACCTAGGAAGGAGGTAGATCATGAAATCGAGCTTAAGTCAGGCACAAGGCCACCTGCGATGAGTCCCTATCAAATGGCCATCTGGAGTTAGCGGAACTCCAGAAACAACTAAAGGAGGTACTTGATGCGGGTTCCATCAGGCCCTCCAATGCTCTTTTCAGTGCCCCGATGTTATTTCAGAAGAAGAAAGATGGCTCACTAAGGATGTGTATTGATTACCGGCTCTTAATAAGGTAATGGTAAAGAATAAGTACCTTATTCTATTTCTGACTTATTCGATCAACTTGGGAACGCTAGATACTTCTCAAAGCTTGATCTGCACTCAAGATACTACCAAGTGCACATAGCAGAGGGAGATGAGCCCAAGACTATGTGCATGAAAAGGTATGGTACTTACGAGTTCCTAGTCATGCCGTTTGATCTTACCAATGTACCTGCTATCTTTTGTACCCTCATGAATATGCTATTCCATCTCTACCTTGATCGGTTCGTGGAAGTCTACCTTAATGATATAGTCATCTATAGTAAGATTATGGAAGAACACCTAGAACATTTGAGGAAAGTATTCGAGGTCTTGAGGGAAAATCAACTATTCATTAAGAAGGAAAAGTGCTCCTTCGCCCAAGAGGAAGTGATGTTACTAGGGCATAAGATGAAGGATAGAAGACTTATGATGGATGAAGTCAAGGTATAAGCCATCCAAGAGTGGGAATGTAAAAATCCGGAATTTTGGAGGGTAATTTGGACAATTTACTAATTTTTCGGATAAAATATTAGGGGGATTAATTTGTAAAATTTTGTGCAGAAGGACTAAATTGTAATTTTTGGGGGACTAAATTGATAGAGATTTGAAATTTGGAGACTTATGTGCAATTTTTGAAAAATTACACAACCCTATAAGACAGGGCCACGTGCCCTGTCCTTTTCTTTTCTCTCTCTCTCTCTTCTCCCCCGATCTTTCTCTCTCTCTCTCTCTCTACATTTCTCGGCCAGAAGAAACAGGGGCAACAGCAGGAGCCGCTCTGGCCGTTGTCCGCCCACGCCACTGATCGACGTCGACTTGTCAGACCGCACCGAAGCTTCGCCGCCCCTCGCCAGCCTCTGCCGTCACCTGTAACGCCGGAAATCCTCCAAGTCGCCGTTTCGGTTTTTTCATCACCGGCGACGATTCCGTCCACCATTTGACCCCCAACCGGTCCTGTTGGATTCGTCTCGTCTCAAGGATCATCAAGTTATATATATCTCAACCACATTTTGTCCGGATTGAAAGTTGCCATTTTTGGATATTTTGATTTTAAGTTTGACTTTTTGATCCGGCCGTTGGATTGAGTTTTTGTTGTCATTTTTGGAATGTACTTGGAAAATGGAGAAGTTTGATATATATATTGCCTATGTTTGGTGATCGGCACAGAAATCGATATCAGACGGTCGAGATTTACCTCATTTTGTGTGCCACCAGCCCGGTGTGGACCTGGACCCGAATTAGACAAGTTATATATCTAACCTAGCTATTTTGTATGCTAGGAATTCAGCGAAAAGGTCCGTTTGTAGAATTGAAGCTTCGGTGAGAAGTTGGTTTTTCGCAAGAGGACGATCGAGGGCTTGGAATTGGTTCCCGACCCTCCGGGCGATCGTCAACGACACCTTGAGGATTCGATAGCATAGTATTGCTATTCGAACGAGGTAGGGACTCAATTACCTCTATTTTATATCGTTTTTGAATAAAACTTATTTTCTGCAATATATGAGAACAAATGTGATTTTTGGTTACTCGAATATTTGTGATGGAAATTGGTTGTATGAGATATATACTGTACTGCTCTGGGAATTTTCTGCGTGTAGGTTATTTTGGGTATATTAAAAATAGGGTCGTTATACTGCCAATTTTTCTTTAAAAACCTAGTATGCTGATTAACTGAAAAACCAGAGTACGATTATTTTCACACTTCAGTTCTATATTGCACGTGTCATAGGATCATACATGAGCACCTGGGTTTACAGCGTGACACTATGTGCCCCACCATCGGTGAAAAGTCTGTAAACTCACGTGGGGTTTTGTTACTTCTGATTACCTCCCCATTTGACAGGCGTAGGCAATTCGGTTGCCCCTCCAGGTTTAGTAGGCGACACACGAGTGTCCCCTCTGGGTATGGGCTTAGGTATCAGGCAGGCTGTTAGGCATACTTAGTGCCATCATCTTGGGTTTCCACAGATGAGAGGATGGGAGCTCATGGGTATGGGTTGATTTGTGTCATGTGCATATGAATTGGATGGTTTTGATTACACTGTTTTATATATATATATATGGATTTTCGGTTTGGATTATATATATATGTATGTTTTGGACTAAATTAACCATGCAGGAATTCCCTATCACTAAAATATTTTCGATCAAAGTAATTGTTTTTCTAACTGGATATTTTATGCTCACCCCCCTACCTTCTTCCTCAGGTGGTGTCCAGTGCGATCTTGGTGATCAAGAGGAGTAAGAGGTCATCTGGATTATAGTTCGTCTCTTGATAATGCTAGGAGTTTATTGTCGTAGTCTTTGGACTATTTAGGTTTTGTATTAGCATTGAACTAAGATTATTGCTTTCTATTTTATCTGCAAACTTATGTATGCCATTCTGGTATTTGACTTTTGTTGTGGATGATGGTGATGCTTGGGCTTTTATGTGACTCCGTGATTTTTAATTATTATTTAGTCTATGTTTAATGGTGTATACAAACTGTGGGAGTGGTTCACGAGATGGAATTCCGATTATTTTATTTGAATGGACCATTTTTTTATTATAAAAACTAGAACTTTTGACACTTTCTAAATAAATCAAGGAATTTCCTACCTTTGTGAAATTCCCCTTCTGCCACTGGCCTGGGTTTTGGGTCGTGACAGAGAACCTCCTACTAAGATGCTAGAGTTAAGATCTTTCCTCGGACTTATGAACTACTATAGACAGTTCATCAAGTCCTACTCAGCAAGAGCAGCGCCACTTACTAACTTACTCAAGAAGAACAAGTCTTGGGATTGGATACCTGAGTGCCAAGTCTCATTCGAAGACTTGAAGAAGGTGGTAAGTGAAGAGCCGATTCTCAGCTTGCCTGACCACTCTAAGGTATATGAGCTTCACACAGATGCTATGACTTTACTAGTGGTGGAGTACTAAAGCAAAAAGGGTGTCCTATTGGCCTCAACTGAGGGATGATGTCGAGGCCTATGTACGAACTTGTCTTGTGTACCAACAAGATAAGGTAGAACAACAATTACCAAGAGGATTATTGGAACCTCTCCCCATTCCTGAGAGGCCGTGGAAAAGTGTCTCTATAGAATTTATCACTAGTCTGCCTAAGCCAGAAGGCTTTGGTAGCATTATAGTGGTAGTTGACCACTTCAGCAAGTATGCCACCTTCATATCTGCTTCACCCAACAGTCCCACTAATGAGACCGTGCGGCTCTTAATGAAGCATGTCGTAACGCTCTGGGGAGTTCTGTCGAACATTGTAGGTAACCGTGACCCTCAGTTCACTCGAAGGTTTTGGACGGAACTATTCAAGTTGATGGGTTCAGACTTGAACTTTTCTACTAACTTTCACCCCTAAAATGATGGCCAGACGGAATGGGTGAATGCCTTGCTGGAGCTATACTTGAAGTACTTTGTGAGTGCCAATCAAAAAGATTTGGCGAAATTACTTGATATAGCCCAATTCTCCTTTAACCGTCAAAGGAGCGAGTATACGGATAAGAGTCATTTTAAGATAGTCATGGGTCAACAACCTATGACTCTAAACACCTTAGCGACAAGTTACGGTAGAAAGAGTTCGACAACATTCAAGTTTACTAAGGCATGGCATGAACAAGCGGAGTTGGCTAAGGCCTACTTGAATAAGGCTTCTAAAAGAATGAAGAAATGGGCCGACAAAAACATGAGGCATGTTAAGTACTAAGAGGGGGATTTAGTCCTTGTCAAGCTACTACCCCAATAATTCAAAATCTTAAGGAAAATACATAAAGGGTTGGCGCGCAAGTACAATGGTCCATTTCTGGTACTCAAGCGTGTGGGTAAGGTTTCCTATAAGCTTCAACTCCTTGCCAAGTTAAAGATTTTTCCTGTCTTCCATGTTAGCATACTAAAACCCTACCATGTAGATGAGGAAGATCCTTCAACGGATGAGTCTAGAAGGATTCCTACTGTGGTAGTAACCTCTTTTGATAAAGTGGTGGAGTGTATTCTGACCGATCGTTTGATCCACTGACGTGGTGTGCTTAATTATCGAGAATACCTAGTGAAATGGAAGAATTTACCTGAGGCCGAGGTTAGCTCTACCTAGTGAAATGGAAGAATTTACCTGAGGCCGAGGCTAGCTCGGAGCATGAGGATGCCTTGTGACAATTCAAAAACCATATCGAGCAGTTTAAAATTGATAGTGCGACGGAGACATCGCGAACTTGAGTGGGGGAGGGTGTTACGCCTCGCTCATTTTACTCCCCAAAATCCAAATGTCGCGGCCCATAACTTTAAGATCCTCTATATATACTACTCACCTAAAAAGATAGAAGAAGATCCTAGAATGTGGTAGACACTTTTAGAATGATCAAGAGAGATCTTGGCCATGCTAGAAGACTCTAGATAGCCTCCTCGAGTTCATTTTTATACAAGTCCCATTTGTGAGAGTCGTAAATATTTAGAGAGTAATACAAAACTTTCATTAACTCAGACTCTCTTATTTTTTGCCATTTTGTCTCAAAGTTTACCCTAAGTCCATTCCTTAAATTTTGGTAGTCTAACTTAGTGTGATAAATTATGCTAAATACTATATAATTGTCTAGTTTGAGACTAGGATAATGACATTAAATAGAAGAAGAGAGACATAAACATCCAAAGCTTATTCCTAAAAGCAAAAATAACATTTCAAGTTCGTATACATATTTGGCCAGTCCAAAATGGGTATTAGGATGCATAAATGGCCTAATTTCTCTAATGAAATTTCTCCCTCGTGACATAAGCTATGCTTCGAACGCAAAAATGATAAAAGATGAAAAACTGGCGTCCTCGCTTTTAAATAAGAACACACGGAGAGAGAGTAACTCGAGAGAAGATGATAGTGAGGACTCCCCCACCAAAGAGGCAGCGAGCTCCGGAAACCCTAGCTCGTGCGAACAGCCCATCGCCGGCGACCACCGGCTCCGACAGACCTCTCGTCATCTATGAGGACCCTCCCTCTTCTGCTCAGAAGCTCCACGACCACGACCACGAGTCCTCCCACCAAATGCTCTGCACCTATCAATGTCGCCAATTGGTTTGGGATTTCTTTGTTTCTTTTCTTTATTGATTGGTTCATTCAATTGGTTTGGGATTTCTTTGTTTCTTTTTCTCATTGATTGGTTCATTCAATTCTTTCTGATTCATCCATTCTAACATGTTTTACATTCATTTCCTGCTCAATCCTCTAGGTCAAATCTGATTTTCTCGATGCCTTGAGCACTGCCGAGAACGAAGCTCGCGATTATCAATCCAAATTTGAGGCATTAAATGAGAAATTCTGCAACCTTGGTTGTTTTTTTTTTTCTTCCTTTAAATAATATCAAGCGTTAATAATTATTTTGTACAAAATCTGAAATTTAGGAATTTTGCACGTACAGCTATATATACCAGTGGCATTATCCTTTAAGCAGCCCCATTTTCAAATTGTTGTTCTGATAGTCTGTGATGTCAATGTACTCATTTGCTATAAATGTTGCAGAAGCTGAGAAGACGAAGTATCGGGATCAATTTCTTTATGTAGAGCAAGAACTCGCTGCTGCGAAAGGACGTGAACAGGCGCTCCAAGAAAAGCTCTTGAAGGAGATCAATGATTCGCAGGAACGTTATAAGAATCAACTGCAGTCTTACAATGAACTTGAGGTATTTTTGTCTTTAATATCACCGTGTTTTATATTTTCGATACTTGTCCCCCAGCTGAACCCTGCAATCTTTGGGAGTCTGGAAACTCTAGTATATAGCTTGGTAGGTCCCCACGAGGAATTGAACCCTAGACCTCATGGGAGCAAACCATGGGCTGGCCACTTGACCTACCTCCTCATGGTAATATCACCATGTTTTATGGACAACTAGTTAATTCCTTTCAATGATTAAATGTATTATATAGTGTAAGTATGTTCTGATGATAATTTTATTTCGATCATTCCAGAGACTAGACTAGTTGATTTGCTGGTGTTATTTTCTGATGATAATTTTCTTTCGATCATTCCAGAGACTAGACTAGTTGATTTGCTGGTGTTATTCCTGTTTAGTGCAACATTGTATAGCATAGGTACCACACACATATAACTTTTTTTTTGTGGTCTCTTTTATGGATTTCAGGTAAAGGTCCAAACTGAAATGAACCTTCGCATGAAAGCAGAGTCTTCAGCAGCTTCGGCTGAAGATGAAGTAGGTATTTTGAAGGGAAAACTGAGTCATCTTTCTGAAAGTATAGAAAGAGAGAGAAAGCGCCTCAGCAGTGAACTTGAACAGCTGAAAAGAGAGTCGAAGCTTTCAGTTTCAAGAATAAGTGCTGATGTGAGTATCATAAATTTCCTTTTAGTTTTAGTCTTATAATTGCCTGCACATGAACGTATGTTGATGGTAACTTACTTTTCTTTCTAGCTTGAAAGAATGGAGTTCAAAGCTAACAATGCTAAGGAAGAATCGGAGCTATTGAAAGAGCAGCTGGAAGATTCAATGAACAAACTTAAAGAGGTTTGTGTCTCATACTTGTATATTTTCTGTTTCTGTTTCTTATTCATTTTTATCTTTGGGTTAATGGTACCATTGCTCCTCAACCTATTACCATTTTGGCATATTGGTCCTAAACTTTTTTTTTTTTGGTGGTATTTCAGTATCTAATGTTTTCATATTTGGTGCTGATAGTCTTTTTGGCATATTTCATCCAAGATTCCGTTAGAATTCATTTGAATGGAAGAAATTTTGTGTCATTGATCCCCATTATTTCAATTATTTAGCAATTTGCAATTTGCAATCTAGATTTTATTTTTAAATTTTTTATTTGGAATTTAAATCTTTGGATAAAATTATTGTATCCACTAATCTTTCCAAAATTTAAAATTTAAAGGCGGATATAAAAAAATTAGTTCATTTAAGAATCAAATTCAACAACAACAAAAAAATGACACTGACAAACCTTAGTTTATGTTAAACTACACTAACTCTTATGGAGAAAAAGTATTTATGTTACTATTTTTAAAACTAAAAGGATTTCACATACTTCATTTTCTACGAGTCAAATTTAACTGAAAATTTACTATATCTATTAAATTTTCATTTAATTATAAATATTTATTCTTAAAAATTAATTAATTATATACCTAAATAATATAACAAATAGGCCTAGCAATTTTTAGACTTTTATTTTTTTTTATGTTATTCTAAAAATAATAATTAATTGTGTACGTATAAAAAGGTAATAGAGTTAAGCTTGGAGATTTTATAGATATTTTTTTTCATTTTTTTGCCAAGTGGTTTCACTGTAACTATTTTTTATTTTAGGAGATATCATTGTAATTTTGACAAGAATTGATGCAGAAAAAAGTGTTTATTGGAGATATGAATGCAAAAAAATAAAAAACAAAGAACCAAATTGCTGGACAATTTAAACAACATAATTGATGCAGAATTTCTCTCATTTAAATGAATTCTAACGGAATATTGGATAGAATATGCCAAAAGAACTAACGATACCAAAAAAGAAAACGTTAGATACTAGAATGCCACAAAAGAAAAAGATTGGGGACCAATATGCCCAAATAGTAATAGGATAAGGACCAATGGTGCCATTTTCCCTTTAACTTTTATAAATTATTATTTTTATATATGATATATCTAAAAGTTTGCCACCTTATACTCCTGTTTCTTATGAGAAGAGAAGTAAAGGCTAAACACCATGAGGTTTGACCTAAGGATGTGAATTTGATTAAGAGCAAGAACTATGATGGAGCAGCGACTAGTTGAAAGAAAAAAAAAATAGAACAACACGAGAAAATAAATCTAGAAATTTACTGTATTTTCTCTGCAAATAAAATGATCTGAAATAACAACTCCAAGGCCTTATTTATATGGGCTGATTAAACCCAGGCTTATTAGCCGTCCCAATTAGTAAAAATCCTAGTCAAACATTGAACTAATTTGATTAAGATGAGTATGAAAAATCTAATACTTATGAACTCTAACTAAACCAGACTTCCTGAGTAGTGAAGAAATGCAAGGAATTAAACTTCCTGAATTTCTAAACATCCTACATCAAAATATGATAAATATAGTGATAGTTATTAGTTTAATGAAGAGGTAACATGCTATTGAGGCAGAGTTGAAAAATAAAAGATGCATTGGGAAGATTTTTAGTGTGAGAATTGTATAAAGCAGTGAAAGGCAGATTAAGGAAAAGGAGGAGGGAGGTGGTCTTGCAAATGCTATGTGAGAATAGCAAAAAAGAAAAAGATATCTGACAAGTATTGTAGGTTGATATTTGACTTAGTTATAAAAATAAAATCTGAGTGATGTACTTGTACTTCATATGGCGAGTGACACATTCTTAAACTCCAAGGTTCAGGTCGTCTCCATATTTATGTATATACATATATGTGTTTTATATTTTTGATAGACAACATGTTTTATATGTAATTGTGCTCACAGATATACATATCCATTATAAATGACATGCCAAACTTGAAGTACATATCGTATAGGATTACCAATACCATCTTGGTCTCGGCTATGGTTTCTACTTCTGTTGTACCTTTGTTTTGCTGACTGGTTTCTGATTTTTAAATCTTTTGAGTGCTAATGGGACAATATGGAAAACCAAAATCTTCTTTTTGGCATGTATTCATGTATACTATAAATTAGTGTAAATTAGAAGTAGTTTACTTGAGCCCAACTATGTATAGCATATCATTTAAGTGATAAGTGTAACTTCAATAAGTGGGATCCAAAACCATTTAGATTCCTAAGTGGGGTCCAACACCATTTAAATTCGAGAATGTGTGGTTAGAGCATAAGGAGTTTGGTGACTTTTTTTCTCTGTGGTGGGATGATTTACATTTGTCGGGTTGGGAAGGTTTAAAATTCATGTCCAAGCTGAGAGCTATGAAAGTTTGTTTGAAAAAATGGAATGTAGAAGTTTTCAGTGATACTAGAGTGGAAAAGCGACATCATTGGGTAGGTTAGAGGTTCTTGACAGGCTACAAAATACTACTAATTGGTGTGCTCAGCTTAAAGAAGAGAGAAATGTCATTAAGAAAAAGTTGCAGGATTTGATTTTAAAGGAAGAAAGGGCACTTAGGCAAAAATCGAAGTTTCAATGGGCTAAAGAAGGGGATGCGAATTCGAAACTGTTTCATAAACTCATGAGAATGCAAGGAAGTCCAGAAACTTTATTTCCAAAATAGAGAAGATTGACGGCACTCTATTGGACTTAGAAGACAATATTGTAGAGGAGGTGGTATTGTTTTTTCAGAACCTTTACACGTCCGATTGTGGCTGTTTTAGGGGTTTTGTTGGGTTGGATTGGTCACCTATCAATGGTGCCTCGGCTGACTGGTTGGTTCGTCCTTTCGAGGAAGTGGATGTTAAAGATGCAGTTTTTGGGTGTGATGGCGATAAAGCACCAGGTCCAGATGGTTTCACTCTCAAGCTTTTTCAGGAATGTTGGGATTTAATTAAAGCAGATCTTATGATGGTCTTCCATGAGTTTCACCAAAATGGTATCATTAATGCGGCTACCGATGAAACATATATTTGTCTCATTTTTAAGAAATTAAATTCTTGGAAGATTAGTGACTTTCGTCCGATTAGGTTGGTTACAAGTTTATACAAGATAATTGCTAAAGTTCTTTCAAACAGATTAAGGAGTGTGTTGGGCGATACTGCGTCAGAAGCACAAGGGGCTTTTATTGCAGGTCGTCAAATCCTTGATGTTGCTTTGGTCACTAATGAACTCATTGAAGATTTTTGTGCCTCAAGGAAGAAGGGTACAGTCTTCAAAATTGATTTTGAAAAGGCTTACGATAATGTGGAATGGTCTTTTCTTGATTTTGTTTTGGAGAAAAGGGGTTTTGTGAACAATGGAGATCGTGGATGAAAGGTTGTCTTTCTTCTGTTAATTTCTCGGTGATGATTAATGGGAAGCTGGATGGAAGTTCATTGGGTCGAGAGGGATTAGGAAAGGGGATCCGCTATCTCCTTTTTAGTTTACTTTGGTAGGTTTGGGTCGTGGATGTTTTCTCGTTTTACAATTAGGAGGGATCAAGTTGAAGTGTCATATCTACAATTTACAGATGATACTCTGTTTTTTTCTCAACCGAATGAGTCAAATTTGAATAATTTGTTGGATGTTTTTTTTTGTCTAGTTGAGGAGGAACATGTCACAACTATTGCTGCCTCTATTGGTTGTTCGGTAGGAAGTTGGCCTATAAAATATGTTGGTTTACCTTTAGGGGGTAACCCGTTGACGACTGATATTTGGACACCTGTTTTAGCCAAAATTAGTAACAGATTAGTCTGTGTTATGACTGACCTAGTCTATAAAGGGATGTTTGTAATCAGACCAGAAATATAGGAAGCATTGCTGATTTGCCTTTCATTTCTCTCCTATTTTCGTCTATATGTCCTTTTGATTCAACAATTTGGTTGAAGATGCTGTTGGAATTTGGTGTATATTGGGTTTGGCCGCTCGAATGTCAATACATTTTTCAGCATTTATCAGGTTTTGGTGGTATTGGTGCTAGAAGGAAGAAGTTGTAGAATGTGGCTGCCTTGGCAATTTTTCTGGTCACTATGGTTGGAAAGGAATAATAGAATTTTTGAAGATGTGAAAGGGGATGTAGATGTTATTTGAGACAGAGTAAAATTTTGGGTTGCTTTGTGGGTTTTCGACGCTCAAGATTTTGAGGATTTTTTTTTTTTCTGTTTTAGTTAGGGATTGGTCTGTTTGGCTTTAATTCGTAGATGATACCTTATCATCTTTTTGTATTTTCTACATTCTTTAAATCAAATTTCTATGTTTCTTATATAAAAAAAGTGTAACTTCAATAAAATAATTGACTTACTCTGGAGTATGAAGTAATAAACTTATCTAATTACTTTTTCTAGTGTTTGCTATTGAAGAGTGAACTAGAGAAGAAATTATCAACTTTCATGTTTCAAGAAGTCACTTCTTCAGAAGAGCATGCCTTGGTTAAACATCTGCAGGAAGAGCTTAGGAACTATGTAAGTTTGTTGCTTATCTATAACCCGTTTGTAGTTGGCCTTTTGTGCTTTCAATTTGTAATGATTAGCATTGTGAATTTACCTGTCATCCACAAATTACACTATGTGCTCTGATTTTCCTTACTCATATTTATATTATGTTGCGAAGTTTGTTGCTTATCAGAACTCTGATGCTGGTATGTTCTGTGGTAGATTATTAGCAAGAATGGATTGTAAATAAAGCTGCCTATTATTTTGGATTAATGCTAATTTTAATGGAGTTAAACTATGTTTACTGATTATTATGTTGTGTTTGTTCATGAACATTTTACTATTACGATGCTCTGATTTATTTGTTTGATTCATTACCAGGAGGCTGAAGTGAGAGAAGCTAGGAAGTTGAAATCCTCTCATGAAAACATTGAGTTGTTGAAAGAAAAATTTTTGGAAGAAAGAGGTCGTAGGGAGAGGGCAGAGTCTGAGTTATCTAAATTACAAGAGATGCAGCTAAGTATCAAGAAGTTGGAGGATGAATTGTCATCTTTGAAGCTACTGATTGCAGACATTCCCGGAGTGACATGTTCTGAGGACATACCTTTCAAGTTTGCAGCTCTACAGAGGTATGCCTACAGCTTTATGTCAGCAGCCGATACCCTTCCTCCTTTTTTTTCCCCCTCCAAAAAGTAATGAGCTCTGACTTTGGTAACCTGTCATTGAATCTGAACACGTACAAGTCATAACGGTATATGGTGGAATTTGTTTTAGGCATATTGGTGATGAAATATCAGAAATTTTGTATTAGGGTTCTTTTTTATTTTAGTTTCTTTCCTTCCTGACTAATTTTTGTGTCGAGGTGCGTGTAAACATCTGGATAGGTCCTTTTTTGCACATGTTTTGCTAGATGACCTTATTTTATGCATATGTGAGAAATAATGACTACTGATGAGATGTGATTGTGCACACAACATATTAGTGAGGATTGAGGAGAATGATAAAGTTGTGTGTTTATGTTTGTTCTTGTGTTTTTTCTTTTTTTTTGGTTGGTGATGAAATATCAGAAGTTTTGTATTAGGGTCCTTTTTTTTATTTTAGTTTCTTTCCTTGTGACTAATTTTTGTATCGAGGTGTGTGTAAAAACGTAGATAGGTCCTTTTTTGCACTTGTTTTGCTAAATGACCTTATTTTATGCATGTGTCTAAGAAGTAATGACTCCTGATAACATGTGATTGTGTACATAACATATCAGTGAGGACTGAGGAGAATGATAAAATTGTGTGTGTGGATTTTTTTTTTTTTTTGGAGTAGTTGATGTGTCAAAAAGGCTTCAATTTAGGGGGCTAGAAGTCTATAATCAGTAATTTCCAATTTTTTTTTTATTATTTTCTTTTGTTCTTTAATGCCAAGCATACCTTTTGAGGGTTATTTGGTATTATTCCTTTATCTGAAATGAAAAGTTCATTAACAAATAAATATCACAATAATAAGAGGATAAGGCATCCTCCACAAAACAAAGCGAATATTGAGGAAAAAAACAATGATAAATAAAGAAACAAAAACAAACTATTGGATTATTTTATTTTATTTGTTATTTTATTTTATTTTGTATTCAAGATGAAGTTTTCTGGTCATTGTCCATACATTCAAACAAGTTTATCGTTTATTTTAAGGTTGCCAATCCAATAGGAATTTTTTTTTTAACCTATGGGTAGGTATTTTTTTTTAGCCATTGGATCACCATCTAATGGTGATCCAATGGCTATAATAATGTACATGAAAAGACGTGCATCATTAATTCTCTTATTTTTTACAATAAAAAAATATACATGCTAAATTTTCATTGGCCAAATTGATACCTATGCATAGGTTAAAAAAAAAAAATACCTACTGGATTGGTGCCTTTATTTTAATTAGTTAAACAATTTTTTTTTCATGCAGAGAGCTGATTCATAGCACAATGAAAGTGGGTGAAGCAAATGCACGCCTGAAACAACTGGAGGTGGCTCTGGATTCTGCACAAATAGATAAACAAAATGCTGAAGTTGAGGCCAGTTTGGCCGAAGAGAAGGCTGAAGTATCAAAATTGGAGGTTAAGCAGATAGAGAAAATGGTAACTATTTATTCTTGAGTCAATTTTTTGTTAGTGATCAAGGTAGTATACAAGGAGTTGGGGATAAAAGAATGGAGTATGCTGAAAAGACTCGCTCAATTTCAGTTTCATGGGAGTTAATTTTATACTTTCCTTGTATTACTAGGACTAATTTCTTCAGTGAAGTTTTTTTAATTTTGTCATTTGAGCATGTTGACATAACGTGCTTCTTTTTTTTTTTTTTTTTTTTAAATAATAAACGAGGGAAATAATATAAAAGGAAAGAAAAAGAAGAGACATCAAGTCAGAGGGGACATAAACCTGGCATCTCAGGACAAAAAAAAAAACAGAAAAAGAAATAAAATCAGTGAAACCAATAATTAGGCTTCGCAATACAATCATCGTAAACAAGAGATGAAATAAAAGATGGAGCAGATCACCACCAAGCAGGACTAACAAAGGAAAGAGCACGAGAAGCTAAAGAATCAGCAGCACGATTACCCTCGCGATAGTTCTGAGTGACCTCGAATTCCATATTAGCAATATACCTCAATGCCCTACACCAAGCTGATTTCCAATGGAAAGGAACTTTAAGAGAACGGGCTAATAAAAGAGAAACCATGTAGACTGAATCACTCTCTAACCAGAGACGTTTCCATCCATATTTCCAAGCGAAATCAATCGCATAAATCGCTGCTGCCAATTCTGCCTCAAAAGCGTAACCAGTTCCCAAAGGAATAGAGAAACAACCGCGAACAAACCCTCTTTGAGTCCGAAACACCTCTGGACACCCAGAAAGTCCTGGTGAGCTATAAGCAGAATCATCAATATTGACCTTGATCTAGGATAGGGGAGGGGGTCTCCATATAACTTCAATAATGATTGGCGCTTTTTAGGGCCTACCTTTGACTCGAAGCTTTCGCAAAATTAGGAGGTCGTTCATAGAGTTAAACATGATGCCAGAAACTAGGGACTCAGCCTTTCTAATAAAACGCCATAAGAGAACAAAAGCTGGAGATATAGATGGCTTTTTATCTTCAAAGATTGCCAAATTCCAAAGATATCATATAATCCAAAAAAACAGAGACCAAACCGACTTTCCAGGAAGCTCCAAGTTGGGGGCTAAACGTGCAAAGTTGAGATTTATCCCAAAGATTCCCCACAGGACCCTCCAGAAAACTGGAGTGTGAAATAATGAGGACAGGGTTGACCACAGCTGCACAACAAAGGGGCAATTGAGGAACAAATGTGTCGAGTCCTCTACAGAGGAGCGACAGAAACAACAGCAAGACGGAAGTTGGAAGCCTTGCCTCATCAAAGAAGATGCAATAGGAAGCTGATCATGAAGAGTCTTCTAAAATAAAACTGACCTCGAAGGAGGGTTGAAGGAAGACCAAATCTGCTTTCCCCAAGAGCAAGCAACTGGAGAATCAAAAAGAGAAGCATAAGCATTAGAGCGGGTAACTGTACCATCCAAAGAATCCATCCAATGCAAAGCATTTGGGCCATCTAAAATTACAACTGATTGAATAAGATCAGCTATTCTTGGAAAACTATATGTAAAGGCAGAAAGAAGAGACCAACCCGATTCTGTTGAAATGTTTCTAACCAAACTCTCTAAAGGAGGATCAAGAAATGTAGAAGAAGATATCAAATCAATCAATGAGAAATCCAGTCAATTATCAGTCCAGAATTTGACTTTAGAATGTCTTCCAACCAGCCAACGGGATTCTTCACGAAGATCTTGACATAAAGGGCGAAGCCTAGGCCAAACTGAGGATTTAATCTGGTATCTAAAATTCCCATTGCTCCTAAGGAAATGTGCTCGGAGATAAGAAACTAAATCAGAATTAGCAGTCATCACTCTCTAAGCAAACTTTTTAAGTAGGGCTTTGTTGAGCAAGGATAAGTCACGGAGTCTTAAACCACCCTCCTTTTTAGGCCGACAACATTTCTTCCACGAGACTTGGATCAGCTTCCTTTGGAGAATAGAACCCGATCAAATAAAACTTCGAATTGTTTTTGTCATTTTACTTAGCAAAGAATTTGGCCATCGATAAATCTGAAATGACATAACTAGCTTATGGCTACATCAAATATATATTGTTTTGGTCGCATATGTCTAGGAAAATGCTGTTATCCAAAATGACACTTCAGTGTATGAAGAGTGTTTATATGGGAGTTGAAGTTATATGCTCATCTTAAGTTACTATTATACCTTATTTTATTTTATTTTATTTTTTTCCACATTTTTATTTCTACTTTTTTCTTTTGATTTGTGGTTATTGTTCATGAGACTTAAAGAATACATCCATTCCTCCCTCCACCCCCTTTTGTCTCTCCTTGTGTGCGTGTTTTTTTAGTGTTAATTGTTAATTTATTTCCTTTTGTTGATTTAGGGTCTTTAAAAGGAAGTTGTTCATTCATTGATGCTTCAATTATTTGTTGAATTATATTGGACAATTGCAGCTTTCCATGGTTACAGATGAAAGAGATAACTTGAGAAATATTGTTAACGAGTTAAAGAAATCCAAGAGTAGTGAAGCAGGGGATCAAGAAGCTAGTGGATTTGGAACTCTTGTTCAGGTTTGGTAATTGTTTTTTTGTTTTCCCCTCCTAGCACAATCTTAATTAAGTGATCTCTCCTAAGAAGCTTTCCTTGATAACGTGGTTTGTGTTTGCAGGACCTTGAATCATCACTTGCAAAGAAAGACTGCTACTTTAAAGAGTTGGAAACTAGTTTAAGTGAACAAAAAGAAGCCAATAATCGTCAATATGAGGAAGTAAAGATGCTCAATGAGAGGTTAAATAATGAAGCCAGAAGGATAAAATCGCTGGAGAGGGAAAATGATAGGTTACGTTCAGAGATCTCTTTATGGGAGTCCAAGGTAGGTTCCAATAATATTTTGAGGATTACTGATATTGTCGTTGTTCTCGGTCCACCTATAGCCTTGTTGGAAGGCTCAGATGGTTTCTAAAACAACTAGATATATTTTGAGCTTTCTTATATTTTTATCTTTTCTTTATACGAAGCAACATTGCTTAGTTTTTGGAACTTTTAAAGTTTTATCTGGAAAATGATTTTCATTTCACTTTGTTTAACTATTATTAGGAATATGTTGTCATTTTCCTTCTGTTGCCAAGAGGATTAACTCAAGAAATTGTGGGAAAACTATCAATTTACGCGGCCAGCCAATAGAAGGAAATGAAAACAGAAAGGAAAACGAACTCAGCATTATGCCTCGAGTCCAACACTATATATGAAATTCAGCAATTTTCTTATTTGGTATTAAATGAGACTCAACAAACGGTGTTTGCTAATTTATTCCACTGGGTGGCTTAATTACCCTATTTACTTGAATTTACTATTTGGGTAATTTTGGGATTGACTTAGGATTATTGCATGTCCTCTACCCTCTCTTTCTCCACCTTCCATCCTTTCCCAAATCTACTAAATCACTGTTCTTTGTTTTGAAAACTATAAGTAGAGAAATAATAGAATCCACACAATATAGAAGTTTAAGAGTATAGGATTTGTTTAATTTTGGTTTTTATATTGTAACACCACCTCTTCTTATCTAGGTTAGAGACAATGATGCATTAACTAACCCAACATGTAATATTTCACGAAAGTCCTACATATTCTACGTTTAGGAGACTTGCCATAAAATGTGGAATATTAAGAAGAGGCTAAAGTTTGTAGTTGGTGGGATTTCAACCTAGGATCCTACTTTGATATCTGTTAGTAATTTAGAATCCATCTCCTCAGGTTTTCCTACTTTTTTCGTTATATGTATTGGCAGATAATAAATGTCGTAAGATATGTATATATATATATATATATATCGTAATTGAATACCGTGTGTGGTTTGGCGAAAGGAAAAAGAAAAAGAACCATGCCTTGGCTCTATTAATCGTTAACATTTTGGTTCAATGTCATAACTTTAAGCTATTGCTTTGTTTTTCCAAGCAAACCAGCTTTGGCTTTGCTTTTAAAAGTGCTGTCCTTGAAGACAACATTAGAAATCTAATATGACAATATCCATGATATTATTCATATTTTCAGGTTGACAATTAACATGGATAGCTGAGGTATAGACATTTGTTCCTAGTTTATGAGAATGTTAGAAATGTCCACAAATATTGTATTTTCGAAAATTTTGATAGAATGTCGAAAATCTTAGGAAAAGTCCCTTTTGCTTGTCTGTTATCTTCAGTAATGTTTGAGATAATTCTTGATCTCTGAAATTATGTGATTACTTATTGCTTATGTGGTCAAAATAGCAACCTTCAGAATAGGATGTATGATGATGCATCTAGAAGCCCTTTACATATCTATACTAGGCGTTGCCAGATATGAGAATATAATTCCTCTCGATTATCATTTGGTACAACACTATATATACATATATATAAATAATTCTCTAGGTTATTCTTACACAAGAATATTTAATTAGCTAGGTATGCAATTAGATCACACACGTGACTACCAATATACTTTTGCCCATGCTCAGTGCACATGGCATAAATATAATTCTTTTGCCCATGCTAAGTGCACATGTATACACATGCTGAGCTCACACCATGTGAGCTGCTAATATACTTCTCTCAACATTCCCCTCAAGTTGGTGAGTGGATATTGTCCATTCTCAGCTTGGTAATAATAGACTGAAATGTAGACCCACTTAAGCCTTTAGTTAACACATCTGCAAGTTGCCTCTCAGTAGACACAAATGGTGTACAGATTAATCCACTTTCCAACTTCTTTATGAAGTGTCTATCTATCTCTACATGCTTAGTACGATTATGTTGCACAGGATTATGTGCAATATTTATTGCTGACTTGTTATCACAGTATAGCTTCATCGATCCTTCCCAAGTTATCTTCAAATATTTCAAAATTATCTTTATGCATAAGAGTTTACACACTCCTAATGCCATTGCTCTGAACTCAGTTTCTGCACTTGATCTTGCAATTACATTTTGTTTCTTGCTTCTCCAAGTCACAAGATTGCCTCTAAGGAAAGTACAATAGCCTGAGGATGATCTTTTGTCATCTATTGATCCAGTATAGTCCGCATCAGTGTAAGCTTCCAGAGTTAGCTTCTCACCTCTTTTGAATAACACTCTTTTGTCTGGAGTACCTTTCAAGTATTGTAAGATTCGATGAACAGTTTGAAGGTGAACTTCTTTTAGATTATGCATGTACTAACTCACTACTCCCACAACATAGGCTATATCTGGTCTAGTATGAGACAAATAGATTAGTTTGCCAACTAACCTTTTGATAAGACTTCCTATCTATTGCTGCATGTTCAGGTGCTTCACTCAGTTTGTTATTCTGTTCAATAGAAGTCTACTGGTTTTGTTATGTTAAATGCATATATGTAAAATAACCGCAAGTGTATGGGTCGTACTTAAGAAATAAAGTGATAAGTATAGAGTTGTCGATCCCACGAGCAATTGAGTGTTAAATTATTGTTAATTACTGGAATTATCGTGACCTAACTTTATCTAGGCAACCAAATTAAATAAGTTTATTATTTAAGTAAATAAAAATAAAAATATATAAATTAAATATGGAAACTTCTATGCATAAATGTACTAGGATTCATTATGTTCAATGGTTTTTTGATCGTGACTTCAAAGGAATTATACCTTCTCTCAAACTCTACAAAATCCTAAATTATACTATCCAATGGTTCTAAAATACACTTTTGCAAGTGCCAAATTCTAGATACTGAATCATCCAACTAGTAGCTAATTAGTTGAGAAGTATTAAGCATGAAATAGCATAAATAAATTCAAGAATAATATCAAAGAACATATTGGAAATCAAGACATAAAATCAAAGTTTAAGCTACATCATACCTCAAGCATATAACAATTAATTCAACATAGGAGAATCTAACATTAAATTCAACAAGAATATCATGTATCCAAACATGTTGATAACATCAAGCACAATACAAAATTCAAATGAAATTAGGGTGGGAAAGAGGATGAGAAAAACTTTTTTGTGAAGGTAAGACTTAGTTGTTGATTACTATGTCCAAAATTTTCAGCCATTAAGTTTTGTTAGTTGCTCAACTTGTTTTTAAGTTTTCGTATTTAAAATAAATCAGAAGTACAAAAAAAAAAAATGATCTGATCATCTTCCTTAAACCCAGCCACCTTGCTTCAGCCACCGACCACCACCTTCACCATCAGTCCACGACATCAGCCTCCCAGCCCAAGCACCTCCCACCTGCCGTCAACTACCTTGCCGGCATCGTACCAGTCCGCCATTCCCTCGTCGGCCATGGTTGTGCCACCAACAGCTGCTTGTGACCCGAATTTGACGACCTAGATTTTGTTCATCATTGATTTTGCAAATGCCTTCAACTTTAGCCGCAGATTGCCCAAGTTCTAGACCATACTTGTTGGCGTTCTGTACCAGAGTTATTCTATCCAACCTGTGAAGTTCCAGCCACCTACACGACAAACTTAGTTTTGTTCCTCAACCATATTTTTCGCACCAGCCGCTGGTCCTCACCAGAATTTCAGGCAACCATCTTTTCTGAGTTCTAGCCTCATACAAAGCTACGATCTCCATCTTCAGCCCTTGAATTTGATCTGAAACACTTAAACTCACCAAAATCCCTGTAACTCAGTCCAACTCGGTCGGACCAGCGAGTCAACTTGGCAAGCTCAGCGAGTCAACTCGCTAGCAAGAGTACTTCACTTCCATTATGATTTCTGGGATGTTTTTCATATTTTTTGAGGTTATAACATTTTCCTTGGCTGATTGCTGAATTTTGCCACTATTTTTACACACTTTATTGGTAGAATCTTAAAAATTTCACTATGACTTCAAGAGATTCAACCACAAGTCCAACAAAATTCCAACAGAAAGCTACTACTGATGAGCAAATTGTTAATTTGACTTAATTGATTGCTTGATTAGCCAATTCTGTCTCTACTATATAGACCAACAAACCAATAAATCTATTGGGAACAACATGTCAACATTCTTGTGACTCATCAGTCAGAGAATGTTCAAACCAAAATTTTACCCACACCAATCGCTTAAGCTCTATTACATGCTGTTCTTATCACTAACACTGTCGGTGCATTAGACGTTGATACTGATGTCGCCCTGACTACTCACATTTGACAACCTCCTCGAGTTCTTTTTGTTGGTTCTCATGACTTGACTAAGAAGATTAAAGTCGAAGCTCCTGAATTTGATGGTCGCTATGATCCTGGTGCTTTTCTTGATTGGTTAGCTTCTATTAAAGAATTTTTTGAGTGATACAACATGAATAATAAACAACGAATTTGCTTTGCAAAGATGAAATTAGTTTGCATTGTTAAGCGCCATTGATGGAATGTCCTCAATATGGCTCGTTTAGGTCAAATTCCTTTTACTATTTGGGAAGAGACGAAAGCAAAGTTGAAAGAAAAATATTTAAAATATTTGCCTCCATCGTATGTTGCTCTACTTAAAAATCAATTTTTGAATCTTTGTCAAGGTTCTTTAACTGTGAACGAATAAGCTGCTAAATTCGAAGATTTCTCAACACGTGACATTAATGAAACCGCCTCTTTCACTGTCTCTCAGTTTGTTAATGGTTGGAGGATGGATATCAAGCATAGAGTTCTTTTATAGACTTATGATTTTGTTGATGATGCTTATCACAACGCTCTTGAAATTGAGAAGTATCTTGAAATATCTCCTACGCGTCGCACTCAATACACTAAGCCAGCTAATGATAATCTAGCTGCTCTTCCTTGGTACTTCCTTCCGTGAATTTTTGATATGGGAATTACATGCCAGAGGTTTGTCAAGCCATTTTGGTCGTGGTAAGACTGTAGCACTTGTTGAAGATCACGTTTATTGGCCTACTTTGAAAAAAGATATTGCACACATTGTTTCACAGTGTCATACTTGCCAGCTTGGTAAAGCTAAGAAACACAAGATTGGCTTGTATACACCTCTGTCTGTTCCACATACACCTTGGAAAAACCTAAGTATGGATTTTGTCTTAGGGTTGCTTAGTACTACTTGTGGTCATGATTCTATAATGGTTGTTATGGATTGATTTTTCAAAATGACTTATTTTATCCCTTATTCTAGGAGTATTGATGCTTCTCATGAGGCCAAGTTGTTTTTCAAGGAAGTAGCTCATGTTCTATTATCGTTTCTGATAGGGATTTCAAATTTGTTAGCTATTTTTGGAAGACACTGTGGAAATTGTTTGGCACTACGTTGAAGCTTCTTTAGCATTCCACTCTCAAACTGATGGTCAAACTAAATTTGTTAACCGAAGTTTAGGTGATCTGCTTCGATGTTAAGTATGTGACAAACTTGGGAATTGGAATCTTATTCTTCCTATTGCTAAATTTGTCTACAACAATTCTGTTAGTCGATCGATTGGACAATGTCTTTTTGAGATTGTTACTAGATTTTCTCCTCGCCAACTTGTTGATTTAATTCCTCTACCTGTTGATTACAGGCCTTCTAATTTAGCTCAAGATTTTACTGATCACATTTGTAGTTTGCATGAAGACATTCGCCGAAAAATTGCTTTGAGTAGTGAAAAGTATAAGATTTCAGCGGATCTCCATCGTGGACATCAAGAATTTAACGAAGGTGATTGTTATGGTTTGTGTTGAACTTGAGCGTTTTTCTAAACATGCTGTGATGATGTTGCATGCCCGTTCTCTCGGTCCTTTTCCTATTATACGCAAACTTGGTGCAAATGCTTATATGTTGGACTTACCTCATGATTTATCTATTAGTCCTATATTCAATATTGCTGATTTGTCACCATATCATGGTACTTTTGAGCTGCTTGCGTTACCTTCGTCTGTTTCGAATTCTTCCACCAAAGTTCCTCGTGTTTCTAATGCTGCTATTGTTCCTAATGATGTTACTATGGATGTCTTGGAGGATGAGTTTGTTACTTCTTCTAATGGTGGTTCTCGTCGATTTCTTGTTCGTTAGAAGAAAGACAATGTTTTCATATTGGTCGCTATGGCGGTTTGTGGGCGCTTTTGGTCCTTTAGTTTTAGTTTCTCTTTGAACGGTCTTCTAGATTGGAGGGGTTTTTTGGGGTTCTTTTGTTCTTTTTGTGGTGGTAGGTTGTCCTAAGTTTGGTTCATTAGTTTTTTCATAGCCTCTTTTGTTCTGCTCTGTTTTGGGTTTTTGGCTAGTTTGGTGGGGTTTGCTCAGCTTTAGTCTGGCCAGGATCCTCTTGGACCGGATTTTTTGTATGTTCTATTCTTGGGATTTCTTGGTCCACGTTTGTTTTTTTTCCCTCTTAATTAATACAAAGTTCTTGTTTCTTATGAAATGAAAAAAAATTAGGTGGTAAGTCCAGCATATAAGCATTTGCACCAAGTTTACGTATAACAGGAAAAAGACTGATGGAACAGGCATGCAACTTCTTCACAGCATGTTTAGGAAAACGTTCAGGTGCAACACGAACAATAATAGTCACCTTCGTTAAATTCTTGATGTCGATGATGGAGATTTACTGAAATCTTATACTTTTCATTACTCAAAGCAATTTTTTGTCAAATGTCTTCATGCAAGCTGTGAATGTGATCATCAAAATCGTGAGTAGAATTGGAATGCCTATAATCAGTAGGTAAAGGAATCAAATCAACAGGTTGGTGAGGGGAAAATCCAGTAACAATTTCGAAAGGACTCTTTCCAATCGATCGATTAACAGAATTATTGTAAGAAAATTCAGCAATAGGAAGAATAAGACCCCAATTCTCAAGTTTACCTAAACTCTGGTTGACAACTTCAGTTTGATCGAGGGGTGCGGGTGAGGTTCTGGCTTAAGATTGAATCTTGCAATGGCGGCTTGGGAAACCACATTCATAGTACTTCCTCCATCAATGACTAGCTTATAGGTATCACCATTGAGAGGAACGGAGGTATGGAAAATGTTAGTTCTCTTCCAAGCTTCCGTAGGAGTAGGAGTTGACAAAATACATCTCATCACAGAGACATGTGAAGCATAATAAATTTCATTATCTTCTTCATACTCAGGAGAATAATCTTCATTGCCAGGATCTTCCATTGGAACAATGGTAACAAGCTCTTCATCGTTGGTCTTATTATCATCCTCATCAAAAAGTTTTAACGTAAGAGTACGTTTCGGACAACGAGAGGCAATATGACCTTTTGCATGACAATTAGAAAGAAAAAACTGAGATCTTCTAGAGGGTGCTAGATCCATTATGCCTTAGTATTTTTTGGGAGACGCTATTCTCACAGTCTCATACTTAATTAATAGAATGCCAATTAGAGTGCTAAATATCCAAACACCTTTTGATTTGTTTTTTAGATATTATCCTTATATACGAACCATGTCATCTCTATCTCCGAAAGTATTTGGTTGTACTACGTTTGTTCATATTCATAATCATAATTGTAGTAAACTTGATCCTCAAGCATTGAAATGTGTGTTTCTTGGTTACTCGCCAACTCAAAAGGGATACAAGTGTTATTCACCTACAACAAAAAAACTGCCTTTATGGATGCTAGTTTCTTCGAAAATTGGCCCTTTTTTTTTTTTCCTCCACTTCACTTCATAGTGAAGTTCAATGCTGGAATATTTCGTTGCAAACACCAAGTCTGTCTAGCCCAAACACCTACCCAAACTCCGTGTCCATTACCCAGCCTATTATTTCTATCACTAAAAATCCCAATACGAATACAAAACCACGGCTTAATGACACAGTGTTGCGTGTTTACACTTGATGAAATCATCCAAGAGTAGTAGAAACGCCAATTCTGAGGCCCTTTTTCACCTAATGTTGAATCTGATTTGGATCTTCCCATTGCATATAGAAAAGGTGTTAGGTTGTGCACTCCCCACCTATCGCCTAGTATATTTCTTACCAGAAATTGTCACAATCATATCACACTTTTTTCACTAACCTGGTTGGTACAAAAATTCCGACCCCTATACATGAAGCCTTAAAGGATCCTAAGTGGTGTGATTTTGTGTAAATGAAGAAATGAAGGCCTTAAAGAAAAATTATAGATGGGAGCTTGTGGATTTAACTATGGAAAGTGTCCAGTAGGGTGCAAGTGGGTCTTCACAATCAAATACTACTCGAATGGCTTGAGTGAAAGGTTCAAAGCACGATTTGTAGCCAAGGGATTCACCCGAACTTATGGTGTGGATTATTAAGAGACTTTTGCACTTGTTGCAAAGTTAAACACTGTTTGGGTGCTCCTATCCTTGGCAGCCAATTGTGATTGGCAACTAAAACAATTAGACGTGAAGAATGCCTTCCTAAATGGTAAGCGAAAGAAAGAAGTATACACGAGCATCCCATTTTGATTTGAAGACAAATTTGACGCAAGAAAGGTGTGTAAGCTTAGAAAGTTGCTCTATGGACTAAAATAGTCTCCTAGAGCATGGTTCGATCAGTTTACCAAGTATATTCAAAGTAGTTGTTATTCTCAAGCACAATCAGGCCATATGGGTAATTATGAGAAAGAAATGGAGAAACTAAAGAAGGCTTTAGCAAAAGAATTCGAAATAAAAGACCTTGGACAACTCTTGGGGATGGAAGTAGCACGGACTAGGAGAGGAATCTCTGTTTCACAGAGAAACACACTTGACTTGTTGAAAGATACTGGCATGTTTGTTTTTAGATCATCTGACATAGCTATGGATCAAAATCAGAAACTTGGCAACATTGAAGGAAGCAAGACTATGGACAAAGGAATGTATCAAAGGCTTGTTGGAAAGTTGATTTTTCTTACACATACCAGACCAGATACTACTTTTTCAATGAGCGTGTTGAGTAAATTAATGTACTCGCCAAATGAAGAACACTTGAAGGCAATCTATCGATTTCTTAGGTACCTTAAGGGGACTCATTGGAAAGGATTATTTTTTAGAAAAAATGAAGAAAGGGACTTTGAAGCATACATGGATGCTGATTGGGCAGGTTTTGTAGTTGATAGAAGATCTATATTTGGGTATTGTACATTTGTGTGGGGAAACTTAGTAATATGGAGGAGCAAGAAACAATCAGTTGTGGCAAGTAGTAGTGCTAAGGCAGAATTTAGGCTATTGCAGAAGGTATTTGCGAGCTGTTATGGATTAAGCTATTCCGAGGAGAACTAAAAATACAACTAAGTTTGCCAATGAAGCTATATTGCGACAAGGCAACCATCAGCATCTCACACAATGCTATCACCATGACCGAACTAAACATGTAGAGGTTGATCACCATTTCATCAAGGAGAAGGTAGAGGCTAGAGAAATTTGCATGACTTGTGTTCTTACTGGAAAACAAGTGGCTGACGTCCTTACTAAAGGACTGTCCAGACATTGCTTCGAGGATCTTATAAGCAAATTGGGAGTGCTAGATATATTCTCAGCAGTTTGAGGGGGAATGTTGAAAATGAGAAGCTTTTTGAATTTAAAAAATTAAATTTAAATGTTTCAATTTTTTAGGCAAGATAAGTATGTTTTGTTTAAATTTTAGATTGGGTACTTATTTGTTGTAACTATCCTATCAGTTACTTAGCAGTTATAGAATTATTATATAAATAGTGTTGTAATAATAGAATTAATTAATAAAGTCACAAAGTATTTTCTTCTGCCTGTTTATAGTAAATACTCTAATTAGTTGATGTATGGTGATGCACAGATGATCAAGGTGATTTCTAAGTTATAGAATATGCTAAATTGTCAACAACCAGCCACTGTTTATGTAGAAACAGTAGCTAATCATGCATGCAACGATGAAAAGAGGTAATTTATAAGGCATAAATGCAGCTAGAATGGAGAAATGTGGTACTAGGTGTTATATAGAAGTATGGGGATTATTTTCGCCAATCGGATGAGTGGAAAGTGAGTGAAAGCGAGAGTTCCAGCAACTTCCGTAGCTGGATATGGAAATGGCAGAGAAAAAAGAGAGAGCTGAGTGAGAGCAGTGGGTGAAAAAGGGCTGGTTGTCCTTCTTTGCTGAAGAGGATTCGTCCTCTATTTATAGGCTGTTAAGCCTAAGTGATTAAGTTAGCAGTGGGGGGACAAGATTACTCTGGTTAGTTTACTTTTTGCCAAATGTCAAAAACTGCTTCTCTTTTGTCTCCTTGGATCTGCTTCTGTCCACGGTTTTGGTTTGAATTCAACTATAGCTTACATAAAATTGTCTTTTTTTGAGAGAGAAAACTTGTTTTTCTTTCTAAACTTGTTTTTCTTTCTTTTCTTATTTCGAATTCAGGAGATAGCCTGAATATAAATAGGGTACAACCAGACCAAAGAACCAGCAACCGGAAAAGAAAGAAATCAGAGGAACAATAATATCCCTGATTTTTAGGAATATAAAAATAAAACCTAATCTTTCAAATCATAGAAATAAAAACTGAATAAAGACTAGAATCAGATTGAGATAAGACTCGATCCGATAGAGAATCAGCTGCTTAAATGATAGAGAATCAGCTGTTAAATTAACAATTGTCTCAATAAAACTGGATTTTCGACAAAAACTGCTTAGAACTCTCTCAGGGATTTGTAAGCTATCGTAGGACGTATTTTTAGAGCCGCCACTTTAGCAGTTTTGTAGGAAACTAGGAGTTGAAAACCAGAAAACGACCTGGTTTGGGGATTAATAATTCTGCATGCAAACATGGGGAAAAGTGTCTTGCTGGGCATAAATATGGATGAGGACCAAATTGATACTTTGGCTTCTCTGATTGGGTGTTCAGTGGGCTGTTGGTTGATAAAATATCTTAGTCTACCCTTAGGGGGGGAGCCTTCTTAGGGCGGACTTTTGGGCTCCGGTGCTTGCCAAATCAGTAAAAGGTTGGATGGGTGGAAAAAGGCTTTTGTATCCAAAGATGGGAGACTAACCCTAATCCAGTCAGTCTTGATTGCTCTACCAACATACTTTCTCTCTTATTCCGGATTCTAATTGGGGTGGTAGGAGTTATTGAGAAAATCACGAGGTATGTTCTTTGGGAAGGAAATGACAACTGGGGGGTGGGCATTTGGTGAAGTGGGAGGCAGTTTGCAAACCTAAAGAGTTTGGGGGCTTGGGTATTGGCAACATTATTATTCGGAACAGATCCTTGATCACCAAATGGCTTTGGAGATTCCCTTCGGAGCAAGGAACTCTTTGCGGCAAGGTCATCAATTGCAAGTATGGCCTTAGCCCCAATGGTTGGGATTCGGGGATGGGGGCAAGAAATACTTATAGAAGCCCTTGGAAATTTATTTCTAGTTGTTTGGAGGAGTTTTAGAACCATGTCCATTACAAGGTAGGTAATGGCCTCAAGGTTCGCTACTGGGAAGATATCTGGGCTGGAGATTTCACTTTAGCTGATCATTTTCCTCTGCTATATAGACTGGCAGATTCTAAACATGCTTGCATTTCATCCTTAAGAGCTTCAGAAACTACTTAAGGACGGGAAGGTTCTCTTGGAACTTACAATTTTTTAGAAATCCTAATGAAAGAGAATTGGAGCAGGTTTGTGACCTTATAACAGTTCTTGATTCGGTTACCTGTCATGTAGATGAAGTTGATAAGAGGATGTGGGATTTGGTTGACTCCGGAGAGTTCACGTGCAAATCCCTCTTCTTACATCTTAGGGCTAATGCTGGGAGCCTACCTTTCCCTTATTTCTCGTTTATCTGGAAATTTGAGTGCCCCATGAAAGTCAAAAGTCTTTAGTTGGCTCTTAACCTTAGGCTTAATACGAACGAGGTCCCTCAACGGTGCAGGCCGCTCTCCTACTTGTTGGTAGGCTGGTGTCTTGTGCGAAAGCAGCAAAGAGACTTGCGACCACCTTTTCTTGCATTGCCCCTTTGCCTCATCGATGCGGTGAAGGTGCTCCTGGCCTGTGGAGTGTCTTGGGTTTGGCCTCTTCATTGCAAGCATGTCTTCCAACATATGACAGGCTTGGGAAGACGGAAGGTTAGAAGTACAAAGCTGTGGAACGTTACTCTTATGGCGATACGTTGGGCCATCTAGTTGGAAAGAAATTAGAGGATTTTTGAAGATAGTAAGGGGTTGTAGAGGTTTTATGGGAAAGGGTGAAATACCGGGTTGTGTTGTGGGTGTTTGACAAGAAAGAGTTCAAAGACATTCCTTTCTTTGTTTTAACAAGGGATTGGTGCTTTTGGTTGTAGTTCTGATGATTTCTCATCATCTTCTTGTACTTTCTGTTTCTTTCTAATAACATTCAGTTTCTTATCAAAAAAAATATTTCTGCATGCAAACAGTGACATTCCCCTTTGATTTTATGCATGCAATTACTCTAATATTTAATGCCTAAAGTCAAAGTTTTCATCTGGGAGCAAACATGTCTTCTATATATAATTTATTTTAGTTTTGTACTTAGTTTTGGGTCTGCACACCTGTTAACTTATATTAAATCCTTGCTTCATTTAGTAATGCGTATGGGTTTGTGTTTGAAAGTAATTGGTTTGATAAAGTTTCTGAATTTGTTTTGTTATTGATTTCTTCCCTAATAATAACTAATTTATTCATTTTCTTATTTAAGCTGGGTCATGGAGATTTTTCTGCTGCAAATACAAAAGTACTGCGTATGGTGAATACTCTAACAGTTGATAATGAGGCAAAACAAACTATAGAGGCATTACGTACAGAGCTACAGAAGACAAAAGAGAAGTTACGGGCAATTGAAGAATTGAACAGCCAGTCAGGTATTAGCATTGTTCCTTTTATGTTTTCTTATCTCTTTCCTTTTTAAGGGACATTATTGTGGAAATTATTATAGAGATTCTTCAAGCATATGATTTAAAATATATTCTGCATTTTTTTTTGGCGTGATGGTTGTTTTGTTTAGTTAGTTGATTTATGGTGCTGCATTTTTTTTTTTGGGCACTTTCCTCTTTTTAGTGAATTTGTCTCTAACAAACAACAACCTCATGAGTTCACAGTTTTCTAATATCTGTCCTCTAAAATGAACCATTAGTGTTCGTAGGCTTGTCACTGGTAACCACAGTTAACCTCAATGTTGAAGTTTCAAATCCCCACCCCCTAACTTGAACCCATCATATTCAGAGTATGATTATCCAACGCTAGGACTCCATAAATTTGAATTACAGTGCTTCTATCACTGTTGGATTTTGCTTGCAGCCCTTTTGTATCCATTATTGTTGGGGTTCCACCAATGGTAAACCTGAATCACAGTGCTTACTTTGTTTTTTAATTCCACAGAAGCTCTTTTGAACTCAGTATTTCCCTTCTAGCCATGGCAGCCTTGAGGAGGAATTGTGATTTTGCAGTATTTAGTAAAATTGGGAGCTCATTAAGAGACCTTGAAGCCCTTCGGTTTCAGCTATTTATTGTCCTTTTATGTATTTCTGACATTTTTCCCATTGGTTCTGCAAAGAAAACTCAATTCTTCCTCTAACAATACAACTACTTCATTTGTTAGGAGCTAGTGGATACTTTCTTAGCATTCTGTTTTTAATATTATATGATTTTCTGGCATGTCAAAAAAAAAAATGGGTCACCAGTTTTACTTTGTCTTGGAGTCTTCGTGATGTAGACAATGAATAGATATAGTAGGAAGTTATTAATACTTTTATTGATTCGGTTTTATTTTAATTGTTAGATTATTTTAATTTTGAGTAACTAGTTTTATATTTATTGGTTCCATTAGTTTTTTATTTTCATTTAGTTTCCTAGTTGTGTCGAATTGCGTATCTATAAATAGGCTTATCTGTATGATTGTTTTTCAGAATATGAACGAATGAATATTGAGTTGTTAGTATGTTCTTTCTCTAAAGTGCTTTGATTCTCTCTTGAATTCTTGTCCAGTTCTATTGTTTTTCTACCTATTCATCCATTCTTGCCGAAGTTCTATCACTCCTTGCTATTCTATCTATTCTCTTTCTTCTCTCAATTTATCCTACGTCACTTAGTGTTGGATTTTCTCTCCCTGCCCTTTTTATACCATGATACTTTGCTCCTTTGGAAATACTGGTTTTTGTTTTCAGAGGTAGGAGAAATAATTTTATGAATGAATACTTGATTATAAGTTATGGGTAATTCTGAGATTACAACCTTCTTTATAGAGAGAAACTAACCTAAGCTGATGAAAAAATCTGGAGCAGATCTTATCAGCTATAAAATTGAAATAATATGATCAAAAATATAAACTCAATCTAAGATCCTATCAGCTATAATTAGGGACCAATCTAACAAACATAATCTCCTAAAAACAAGACAATATTTGTGACACAATACAAAACATGAATACATCGGAACTTTAAATGAAATAATTCCGAAATCTTCAGCACTTCCCATCAAGCTGGTGCAAATATGTTAATCATGCCCAGCTTGATTGTAAGAACATTGAAACTCTATCTTTATAAGCCCTTGGTCAAAATTTCTGCTACTTGTTGCCCGGTTGGAACATAGACTATGCAAATCACCTTATCTTATAACTCTCTTTAATTAAATATCTATCGACCTCTACATTGTTCGTTCAATCATGATGCTCCGGATTGTAAGCAATGCTAATTGCAACTTTATTATTACAATAAAGCATCATAGGATAGCCTCCTGAAACTATCTGTCCTTTCAATAAATGCTTTTGCCACAAGTTCATCTGTACCTTGAGCTAAAGCCCTAAACTCAGCCTCGACACTTCTCCTAGCTACAACAGACTGCTTCTTACTCCTCTAGGTTACAAGAGTACCCCAGTCAAACGTACAATAACTTGATGTATACTGTCTATAATCAACTAAACCAGCCCAATCAATACCTATATGGACCCCAACACTCTAGTATCATTAACTGACTCATTATAGTCACTGCAAAAGCTATATTAGGTCTAGTACGAGAACGATAGATAAGCTTTGCAATTGTCTACGGGTGTGCCACTATTGACTATGCAAAGTTTCAGATTTGGATCAATAGGCATTTCCACTGGTTTGCACCCTAACATACTAGTTTCCTTCAAAAGATCAATCACATACTTTCTTTGAGAAATTGAGTTCCCCTTTTTGACCATGCAATGTCCATGCCTAAGAAAATGCTTACGCTGACCAAGGTCCTTGATTTCAAACTCACTAGCAAGAAGTCTCTTCAAACGGTTTACTTCCCCCGAGTCATTACTTATTACAATAATATTATCAACGTAAGTAATTAAAATTGTACATCTCCATTTAATGCGTTCTTGTAAAAAAGAGTGATCAATTTGTCCCCTATTATACCCATACATGTTGACTAGTCTTGTGAATCTCTTGAACCAGGCTCTCAGAGATTGCTTCAGACCATACAACGATTATTTTTAAGCAAACAAACTCTTCGACTTGCAATTCTAGTTTCTATTTTGAGAATTGTGTTTGACGGCCCACATGTATGAGCTGTATGTGTGTATGCTATGTGCACTTAGCATGGGCATGAGAAGTATGTGTATGAAGTGTACTTAGTATGGGTATAGGAATATTGTCAGCCACCTGTGTTCCCTAAATGTACTCTAGTTGATTAAATAGTCTAATTTAGGAATGTTTTTGACCTAGAGTTTATATAAATATGTTGTACCGAAAATCAATGAATAAAGAGTAATTATTCCTAAAATTTGTCATGGTATCAGAGTTGAATTAAGCTCCAGCAAACCATCTTTTCTTCAACCTTCGTTGTTGAATAGATCACTCTATTCTCCCTGTTTTTCGGAGTAAAAATAGAGTATTTTTACAGTTGCATTTCTGCTATTCTTCCCTTATATTTTCAGCCTCCTTTACTGATTGTATAACCCTTTGTGCCCAAATGCATTACCCAAAGCTCATTAACTTGATCCTTGAAAGAACGTGACCATTAATTTTTTCTTTTTTGTGAACCTGCCTCCTTAAACTATATTTCATTGGCACGCAACCTGATTTGATGAATCTGAATCTCTTATTCTATAAATCCGTTGCTTAATGATGTTTGAAATCTCAGAAATCACTTCTTTTAACATTCTCGACCACTGAAAACCATAATATTATCCTTGGAAAATTATAGAACGTTCAGCTCAGCTTACGAATTAAAAAAACTACTTAAAGTGGTCTCAATTTATTCAAACCTTCTTGAAAGGGAAGGGAAAACTGAGCCATGTATTTTTGTTCTGATTACAAACGCCTCTTTATAGTCTAGGTCAGTCATAACATAGACTAATCTTAGCCTAAATATTAGAAATGGAAATATACAGAAATAAATTTGGAGATAACGTATCAATCATATCTCAAGAAATAAAGCAAATCAAATCTGAAATAACTCTTGAGATATTTCGGGTGACTAAGGAAACAAATAAATAAAAAATATTCTAAACATTTCAACAATGATATCGTGGTGACAAGAGACGATTTGGAAGGTATGGAAAATCTGAGAAAAATATTTGTTGCAGGAATTTGTAATTAAGGAACTTGGCAGATTGAAGTATTTTTTCGACATTGAAGTTGCTCACTCTCAACATGGGATTTTTATATCTCAACAAAAGTATGTGTTAGACTTGTTGGTTGAAGTTGGAAAATTGGGGTGTAAACTAGTAGAGACTCCTATTGAACAGAGTCATAAGTTTAGTGACGCACCTGAAGATGCAGCAGTAGATAGGAGGTCATATCAAATGTTAGTTGAAAAATTAATCTTTTTGCCCCCTACTAGACTAGATATAACATATGCTGTGGAAGTAGTCAATCAATGCATGCATAATCCAAAAGAAGTTCATCTTTGAGCTGCTCATTAGATCTTACAATACTTGAAAGATACTTTAGGAAAAAGGAGTAATATTCAAAAGAGGTGAGGAGCTAACTCTGGAAGCCGACACTGATGCAGACTATGAGGGATCACTAGATGATAGGAGATCGACCTCTGGCTATTGCACTTTCCTTGGAGGCAATCTTGTGACTTGGCGAAGCAAGAAACAAAATGTAGTGACAAGATCAAGTGCAGAGGCTGAATTCAGGGCAATGGCGTTGGGAGTAAGTGAGCTTTTGTCGTTGATGATAATCTTGGAGGATTTGAAGATAACATGGGAGGGATCGGTGGAGTTATACTGTGATAACAAATCTGCAATAAACATTGCACACAATCTTGTACAACACGACCGTACCAAATATGTGGAAGTAAATAGACACTTCATAAAGGAGAAGTTGGAAACCGGATTGATATATATACCATTTGTGTCCTCAGAGAAACAACTTGCAGATGTATTAACTAAAGGATTAAGTGGTTTTATATTTCAGTCTGTTATTACCAAGTTGGGAATGGACAATATCCACTGACAGCCCACATGTGTGAGCCCACATGTGTGAGCTGTATATGTGTACACCATGTGCACTTAGCATGGGCATGAGAAGTATGTGTATGACATGTGTACTTAGTATGATGATAAGAATATTGTCAGCCATATGTGTTCCCTGAATGTACTCTAGTTGATTAAATATTCTGGTTTAAGAATATTTCTAACCTAGAGTTTATATATAAATTTGTTGTACCGAAAACCAATGAATAAAGAGTACTTATTCTTGTAATATGTCAGTTTCAATCCCAGGAGGCAAATCCATATACACTTGCTCGTCCAAGTCACCATTCATGAAAGTACTTTTTTTTTCACTTGTAATGGATGCAAGGGTTAGCCAAGATTCACTGCAAGCGACAATGAGAACACATATTGTAGTTAGTCTTGCCATGGCACAAAGGTCTCCATATAATCTACTCTATAACTTTGTGTAAACCTTTAGTTACAAGCCTCACCTTATATCTTCCTATCTTCCTGACTGAGTTACAATTCACTATAAAAGCCACTTGCAGCTAATTGAAGTTTTGCCTCTAGGAAGATCAGTCAAATTTCAAATACCATTCTTTTTAAGTGCATACATCTAAAACGACTTTCCTCCATTTTGGACATCTCGAAGTCTTCAATATTATTCGGAACTTTGACGTTGGAAATGCCAGTGGTGAAGGCATAGTATGAAGATGACGACTTGTCGTAGGATAGAAACTTGGAGACTGGATGAATAGTGTAAGATCAAATGCCTTTTCATTGAGCGATTGGTGGATCCATTTCATCGACTTGATCTTTTGGGGACAATTCCGAACCTGGCTAAGAACTGGACCCAAGAGAATCGGTCAGCTTTATCGATGGCGTTGGTGAGGAAATTGCCTCAGGATTGGATTCAAGGCCATGCTGAGAAGGGATGGCTATAACCAATGATTACGGGCATTCTATAGTTTTCCGATCTGAACGGGGAGGGAAAAACTGTTTTAAAGAGGAAAATGACCGGGTTGAGGAATAACCGCACTGCAAATATGCTGTATGCTGTGGGGACGGTATTAGTATAATATGCACCGTACCCGCGTTGATATACATATTCATATAATAAATTATTGCACATATAATTATATATTTTATTTTACGCTACTCATTTCTATGTATCATTAAAATATAATAAGTGTGGAGACTCATTTGCATTTATATATTTGATTCTTAGAGTTTAAAAACTATTTGGGGCATTGTTGTGCTTGATGCGAGGTACACTACAAAAAAAGAATTATGTTTCCGTTGAATTTTAATTTTGTAATTTTCTTATTTTATCATGATTAACAAGGAAAAAGTTTTCCCCGTTATCGGTTACTTATTCCCCGTACTGTATCTATATCTAAAATAATTGTTTATGGGGCATGTGTTGCATTACAATGACCTTCGGGGATGAGAATGGTAATTGAAAAGCCATCCTCGATTTGCCCCGTTACCATTCCTTGAGATAAGATAGGCTGAACCTCTTGAGATTTGTTCCGCCATTTGTAAACACAAAGCTTTGGTTTGAGATTGTTGCCGAGATGATGTTTCTCCCCCTGTTTTTAAGCGTTAAAATGTTAATGGCATAATAAACAGTTCCATACTAGACTTAGAACTAGACTTGGAAGACAATGGAATTGACACATCTTAAAAATGATGATCACTTGGAATCTCCCCCTGAAGAGAGGTACTTGAGAAGAAAGGTTGGGACTCACGGAAAAATTGTAGCATTTATACCTTTTTTGTTGAGGAGCATAGCCTATGATTCTAGCTTAGTACGGCTCTGAATCTGTACATGCACAAAGTACAACCAAATATTTTCAATGGAGTTGAGCTGAATTTTTTTTCGTAGGGGTACGTTTGGAGTAAAGTGTTTATGAGAAATAGGAATATTATCTTATTGAATAGTGGAGAAAATACAGAAATATATAGACTGACAAATCTGACTAATCCCTAAAAATCAGAAAAATATGAACAGCTAAGATACAATTCCTATAATTAATTTGGAACACTTGACTATCCAAAAATATACACTAAAATATTTACAGAATTTGTCTAACTAATTACAGCTAGCACACAGGTTCTAACAGCTTGGCTGATTTCATGGTGTTTATAGGTGTTTCAAATTTCAGGACCCGTGAAGGGATTCGATTTCTAAGATAACATGCAGTAAGAAATCTTCTCACCAAAAATGTTTAGGTACATTGGTAGCGAACATAAGTGAACAAGCAACTTCTAAAATGTGTATTTTTTCATTCAATAACTCCATTTTGTTGTTGCGGCGGATTTTTAGCATTCAGCAGGAATTTGATACCATGTTTTCAGAGTTAGGAGAAATAATTTCATGAATGAATACTTGATTATTTTCTGAGTTATGAATAACTCTGAGATTACAACCATATTCATAGAGGTAGAAACTAACCTAAGCTGATTAAAAAATCTGGGGATCTTATCGGCTATAAAATTGAAATAACATGATCAAAAATACAAATACAAACTAAGATCCTATCAGCTAGAATTGGGGACCTGGCCAACAAACATAATCTCCTAAAAACAAGGCAATATTGCGACATAATACAAAAGACATACATATGAATTTTAACTGAAATAATCTGAAATCTTCAACAATTTTAATGATAACTTCTATGAGCAAAAGAACAATGATTCAGCATTCATTGGAATTTCAAGCATCCCCGAAATAGATAGGCATGCTGTAGGAGAGGACATTATAGAGAGTAATCTTTTTTATCCCCTTTCTTGGGGATCCATTCTGGATCAATTATTAATCGTAAGTGGAGCTGTCACCTGATTGGAGTACCCTTGTTGGTTGAGTGGTGGATTATCACAACAGTTCTAGTTTTACATGAATTTATTTGGGTAGAAAATCCTCACAAGTTATTGGGGAATTGTGAAGATTGAGCAAATCAGGTTTTTAATCGTTCTCTAAGCAGAATTAGGACTTTTAGCCTATTCTTCAGGAGAAATGGTAGAATGGCACTATCTAAAAGCTAATTAGCTATAATGTTTTCCTGATCCTGCTCACCCTTTTCTTTCATTGCTATAAAATGGGGGCTCCTGATTTGCTAATCAAGGAGCACATTGTGTGTTTTTGGATTCTTATATTTAAATCTACAATTTCGAAGGAGATAATGATTCATCTCAGGCGCTAACTAAATCTTTTAAAGTTTAGTTGTTATTATCTAATATAATTAATCAGCTTAACACATCGATTTTTTTTTAATTCTTGTAAATTCTGTATAAACTTTACAGGTGACTCTGGGAAACTTGTGGACTTGTACATATCTGGGAAGATAATGCAGTTAAAAGAACAAATTGCAATACTAGAAAAACGTGAAGAAAGGTTTCTTGTTGGGAATAAGATTCATGCTTATTGTCTTATAGTCATTTTTATATAGACGTAACCACACTTTTTAAATTGATTGAATCATTTTCATTTTCTTGTTCAACAGATACAAGACTGTTTTTGCCGATAGAATTTCAGTGTTCAGGAGGGCATGTTGTGAACTTTTCGGTTACAAGGTATCATACTTGTTGGTAGTTGTACCTCCCACCTTTCAAAGTACTTTGATCTCTATAGTTATTCCCCTTGTTTTTTGTTAATTACACAATAAACTTTTTCCATTTTCAAAGTAGAGGTTTTGTTTTGAATGTGTGTTGTGCAACATTGCTGTTTATATATTTAGCATGGGTTGGTATTATTAGTTGGAATGTGTAATTATAAATTATACTCACATACTCTCGTGCAAATGCACATGGTCACAAGTAAGATAAATTTAAGAGTTAGTGTCGAACTCATGAGGATTGATTTCTAAGTCAATGCTAAGTATTAAAATTGATATCTTTACTTTATCCAAACAAACGTAATTTGATTGTAAAGAAATAAAATAAAGAAAACTAAACTATGATGTAAAATACATGAAAGCAAGCAATAAAAAAATGTCTAGATTTACTAATTCTCCAACTATTCTTTAAACACACAAAATCCTAATTCTCCTCGTACATTAATTAATCTACTAGAGTTGTTAACCGAGAATTCGAATGTATTCACAAACTCCTTTCCAAAACATAAGTGAAAGCATTTAGACAAACTACTTTATTACTCCTAATATAAATTGACTAGATTTATTAAGTTTAGTTATTCTCACACAAAGGTTGCACAAGTCACATAAGTATATTCCTATCCTATGCAAACTCATCCCTCATCGGGTGATTTTATGTTATTCTACCTATGTCCAAACCTAAGTTTCCCTTCTTAAGTTTACAAAGGTTTCACTCAACAACCTATTTAGTTCATAATATAAATTGAGAACAATGACATTATAATCCAATGAATTCAAGAAATACAAAATCAAATAGGGAAAAGTTATAGAATTCCCCCTTAGAAAAGTATAAAGGTGTTCAAGGAGATTGTCAAGCTCCTCTTCCAAGCTTGACTCTTGCTCTCTTGAATCCTCTTTCTAGGATTTGCTCTCAACTACACTACTCTCTAAATATGAAAAATACAAAGAAAAACTCACAAGAAAATAAAGAAAAGGCGGTATGAACAAAGAGTGGTGTTGATGTTCTGGAGAAAATTAAGAAATGGAGGATTGGAGCCCGTATTCATCTTCTTCTTCTTCTCTTTCTATGGCTGCCTCCCTCTGTTTTTCTCTATCTCAACATACCTCTTACAACCCTAAAGATAGGGTTTTAAAGATGTGCCTCTTGCAAACTTAAGGCAGGTGGAATCTGGACCCTTGGACCGTCAAAAAGTTGATATTGACCTTCTATTGTTGACTAGGATGCAGACGGTGGGGCCACAGTGCCATTTTTGGTGCTGCGGTGCCTCTTTTCCACTGGTCTGGTGCCGCGGCTTTCTAGGTGTGCCATTTCTTCATTTTAGTTTTAATTTGCCTCATTTTCATTGTGTTACGACTATATCGGATTTAATTTCGATCCCAATGGTTTGAAAAATTCATTTATGAGGCACAAATTCATCTCATTTTGCATCAAACACCTTTGTTTCATTCTCGTATCAACATAAACAAACAAAACATCTAAACAACAAGAAAAACCCTTGAAATAGCTTAATTCAAACAAGAACATAGCAAAACTTAAGGCATAATAGCACTATAACTCCAATTTTATGGAGCTAATAGGTATACTAGGGTGTACCTATTTACAGACATTGCTGTTATATCTTGTGTGGGTTCCTATCGTCGGGTTTAGTAATTTAGTTATTTTAGTTAATTGGGTAGCTTGGGAAACTTTGGAATTATAACCTGATGTTATGACAGTTGGGTGGCTGATTGCGGGTAGTTAGACATGTATTGCACATTCAAATGGCATGTATTAGAATTACCATAAAAGCACGTTACATCCATAGTACACAGGGGTTTGATGGGTGGGGTGGGTTAGAAGGAGCAAGACTCGGGATAAAATGACAGGTAATAAGCAGGAACCTTTTCTTTTGTCTTTTGTTTGGTTTTTAACTTTTAGATCAAGATTTCCCAAGAGATAAAGTGTTTTTGTTGTTGTTAAAATCATTAAATGGCGGAAGTATTGATGTCTGGTATTTATTTATCTGCCTGATCAAGTGGTACATATTTTTGGTTGTACTTTGTTATTATTGGGGTTCATATAGACAAAATTTGATTATCATAAGATTTATTAATGAATGGGTTTTGAAGCTTTTCTGCATGATACTCTCCCCCACCTCTTCTTTTCGTAATTTACAGTCTTAATGGAGGGGAATGTGGAGTCATTATGGGTTAGTAAAGCATTGGGTGGCTCTTTGGGAATTTAGTTCTAAAGATTTATCCTTTTCAGATTTAATTAGGGATTGAGTTTGATATTTTGAAATTTGATACCTTATCGTCTTGCATAACCTTATTTATTATTTTTCTATCATTAATATTTCAATAATATCAATCCCTGTTCCTTAAAAGAAAAAAAAAGTCTTAGTGGTTTTACATATTAGACTAGTTTATTCCAAATAAAAGCAAGGATGGTTACTCTAGTTTATGAGCATTCTCAACTAGAAAATGTCTATTTGCTGCTTTTAGATACATGGACTGAGGGGGAAAATCTTGGGAGTATTTATTAATTTTACGTTTTGGTCAGATTGTAATGGATGAGCAGCAGCGTCCTAATGGAATTCCTGTAACACGGTTTACACTCCAATCCATTTATGCTGAAAGCGATGAAGAGAAGCTTGAATTTGAATATGAATCAGGGAATACAAATATTTTGGTAAGATGATCAGTTTGAGTCACATTATAAAGCTTCTGAGTTCTAACGTCCTCCAGAAACAAATGTAAAATTCTCGAGAACTTTTTCTGTATAAAATTGCAAGTATTATTAATAGGTTGGGTTAATTATAGTAATGCCCCTTGAATTATACTTATTGTATTATTTTAGCCCTCGAATTTTCAGCTTACATAATAATGGTCCCTAAATTATGTAATTGTTGCAGTAATGGTCCCTTTGTCACAGTTATCAAACCGTGCGCTTTGTGATAACTTATTTCTGTTAAATATTTAGCCCTTTATGATAAAATGGTCCTTGTTGCAAGAATTATATAATTCAAAAGCCGTTAATATGTAAGTTGAAAGTTCGGGGACCAAAGTGGTACAATTAGTATTTTTATGGGTCGCTATTATTATTAACCCTAATGGATTTCATAAATCCCTACTATTGTTTTCCATTTTCTTTTAACAAATACCGTTATAACCTTTAAACTATTTTTCCTCATCCAACAGGGAAATGGTTACACCTCTCAGCGTGACATATCCCATCAGGTATGGAGTATACATTCGTTTTATGATTTTCAGATCTGGTAGGGACATTTGCTTGTTTGTGCTTTCATTTTCAGCCACCTTCATTTAGAATTTTAGATCATGATGTGGCACAAGGAGTCCTCACCAGGGCCATGTAAGGTGTCCAGAATCTTTAATTAATTTTTCTTACCTTTGCTTACAGTTCTTTTCTTGTGGTATATTTCTTATATTTGTACGGACGAATGGTGCATACTTCAATAGTTAGAGGTAGATAACAAATATTTAAGTACGCCTAAATTTTTATTTTTTTTTTCACGGGAAATAAATCTTTTGAAACTTTAGCTAAACTTCTACTGACAATGGTAGTCTCTTGAACTCCCCATCCACCAACCTCAGTTTTCTTGTCCAGCAAAAAGAAAAAATAAAAAATGTAGGAAAAATAAAAAATACGGATAGAATCATGCAATGAGTTTAAGGCTTATAATTGATTTTAAATTGCCTTAAAATATTTGAGGAGACACCGGTGGATTATCATATTGGTATTCTGAAGGCCTTTAAGAATATCTGACATTTAGATTGCTAGCAACTGCGTGACGTTTTAGCTTGGTTATTTTATGCTTCTATGTGATTGCAATTCATTTGAATACTGCATCTTGCAGGTTGAGATATTTATTCGGAAGTTAAATTCAATACCAGCTTTCACTGCCAACTTGACAGTGGAGTCCTTCAACAGACGGACCCTGTCCTAATGGGTTCAAATTACGTTGATAATGTTTAGAAATGTCTTTGATCTCTAGTTCAGATGAACAAATATGATGGTGTTTTTAACATCCTAGACATATTTTCTATATCAATGCTTATAGCCTTGAGAAATTGGTTTGGAAATTGTGATATAGGTTCAGAGGGATGTTGAATAGATATTTTGCTTTGCGCCTTTCTAGTTTTTTGCTTTTAATCTCGATTGCTTCAATTTGGCTATGAACACTTTTTAGGGACATTGGTCAGGTGTTGGGACAATTTAGATCCCCATTGAAATACCTTGGCCTAGGGCGTTACACTCGGTGCTTCTAGGGGGTGTTCATCGAAACTGCCAAACCGATGAAACTGATCTAGCGGGTTTGGTTATGATTTTAAATTTTTCAAAAGCATTGGTCTGGTTTGGTTCGTGATTTAAGCAGATCAAACCATTGAAATTAAACCAAATCACGACACTATATATGAATTTATATATATGTATATATATATAAATACTATCAAATCGACAAATGTCATTATAGGCTTTTTATTACCAAAATTCTTTGAATTCAGAATAATTCAGTAAAATTAATCTAAATTCAATTTTTTAAAGTAAAATATTTTAAATTCGGAATAATTTAGTAAAATTATTTTTGAACTCAATGTTTTAAAGCAATATTTTCTTAGTCTTTTGATATTAGAGCAAAATTTTTTAAAGTTTCTTAATATTAGTTTTGTTAGAAAAATTAACACATCAATTAGTGTTATCCTAAAATTATTATTCTTTTTTGTTTTTTTTTTTTATTTTTATTTTTTTAAATGATAATTTCTCTTTATTTCCGTATTTATCACTGCTGAGATGAATGAGCATTTTTTGGGTAAGTACTAATTGACAATAATTTTGGATAAAAAATATTAAAAGCGATTAATATGAAACAAAAAAAAATAATATTGAAGACTTAAAAATCATAAATAAGAGAATAAGGACTTAATAGTTAAAAAGTTAATATAATCATTTTTTTTTCTAACAGAATTTTTTTCTAACAGAACTAATATTATGGGACTTCAGCAGGTTTTATTCTAATATTTAGGGATTTCAGCGGGTTTTATACTAAAAATTTGAGTTTAAGGTTAATTTTACTAAATTGTTCTAGGTTAAGGGGATTTGGTTCTAAAAAATTTAGTTCAAAGTTAGTTTTATTGAATTATTTCGAGTTCAGGAGGTTTTGGTAATAAAAAATGACTATTATATATATTGGTTTCTAATCTAAGAGATATTTTTTTTTATCTATTTGTAGGTATTTATTTTTTCAATAATTGAATCATTATCTAATGACTACTAAAATTTTAGTGGGAAGAATAATAATAAAAATAAATATTTATTATTTAATTTTATTCTCTCCATCTTTTAATATGTAAAGACGTGCGTGATAAATTTTAATTGGGCAAAATAATATCTAAAGACGAGTGAAGGAAAAAAAAATGGTGCCTTTATATATATTTACCATTAAATCGACAACTAAACTATAAACACCCGTAAGTGCTTCCTTAGCGAGTAGACACTCATTAAAGATGGTTTACCATTTATTCTTATCAATTCATGACTTACAATGTCAGCCACCGAGCTTTGTAAAGCGTTTATACGAAAGTCGAATATACTTGAGCTTCAAAAGAGTATTCATTTCCAAACCATTGTATAATCTAATTATGATGACACCCTACCTGAGAAAAAGTGGGTGGGAAATCGTCGTTCACTAATTAGTTAAGCAATTATGTTGCTGAAGGGGCACGCTAGTTATCCGACGAATTTATTATGGGAAATATGATTTTGAGCACATGAAAATATAGGGATATTGAAGGTTCTTCAAAGAGCTGTCTGGTTTCAGCCTCAACACCACAACATGTTTGAGACATGTCTCGTTAAGGAAAGGCATATGCTAATTAAGGTTAGTTTAGTTAGTCTAAGATTTAGAGAATACGTGTGTGTGAGTTCAGTGATTTACATCTTAATAGTGACGGATATGTGAGTTATTTTTATGGTGGTCATTAGTTAAGTTTTTTTTTTCCTTAAAAAAAAAAAGCATATATGATCTGATATGATCTGATAAAATGAAGAGAAATTAAGCAATCACTTAAATAGATTTTTTAAGGGTTAGGGGTTAACTCTTATATGTTTCTCTTTTGACTTTATTTACATGGTTTTATTGTGTTTCTTACATTATTCACCTAACCGTTCAAGGATTAAAGTTCAAGGTGGCTTCCCTACAAGGATGACAACTTTTTAGCCAAGCACTTAGGTATTGCCTTTTATTTTTCAAAATGATTTAGAGATTGAAATTGATGTCATCGAAGAGAGACATTGGTTGGATCCATTGAATATTCCCAATGGGATTAGACGTAAACTTCCTCAACGATCCTTACAACCAACTCTCTTGTCCTTGGGACCCTTAAAAAGTGCATCTTGTATTGCATCTAGTGTGGTTATTGTTTTCTTTCGAAGAAATGATTAAAGATTAAAGCTTTCCAGGATTGCTTACGTAAGATGAATACTTGTAAAATCCATTAATTAAAAAGGAGAAACTTAGCATCATGTTAGGAAAGACTTTCTTATCTTTCTGTCGCTGACATAAATCGTACGTCACTCGCTGATCCTCTCGATAATGCCCCCAAGATCCGGAGTAGTAGTCTCGAAATAATTCAAAATATTTGTGCAGAGAAAACAAGCTGCATTGGCAATAAAATAGCATAAATGAGCTCGGCATTCAACATATTGGATAGTAGGTTGCTACTTCTATCGGTGGCGGCAAGTAAACAATTATATGCTTGGAGGGTACAATCGATACTCTTCTGGCTAGTCGTCTTAGGCCACTATCTCTCTCTTCAACGAGTAGTTTAGACTAATTTTCAATTAGTTTTTGGCATATTTGCTCACTAAACTTGTCGTGGATTTGCAATGCAGCTCCTAACTTTTCCCCCCCTTTCTCTTATGCAATCAAGTCCCTGAACTTACAAACAATAACATTCAACTCCAATCCGTTGATGACTTGTCGTATTTTGAATAAATAGAGTATATGCAAGTTACATGCAATCTTTTTGAATGATATACATGCAATCTTTTTGAATGATACTTTCTGCATTTCACTAGCACCTATTTATTTTCGGACCTGTTAGCTTTGAATGAAAAAATTACGTTTATTTATTTTAATTTAATTGGAATAAGGAAGCATAGGGTTGTCTCGGTACCGGTCTTGTTGGGATGTATATTTAGGATTTTGATGCTTTTTCTTTTCATATAAAAGAAATACTGGAATTATGAAGTAGCCTAGATATTTTGGTTGAACAAGAAAAATTAGGGTGAAGATTAGAATAAGGGAAAAGAGAAATATAAAGAAACTATTGAAGAGGATGAAGTTTCACCGAAGATTCAATAAAGGAATAAGAAATTGCAACTGTTCGGGATAATGTGTACCTGATAAACAAAGAGTATAAATAGCCTTGAAAGCAAAAAATCAACGACTAAACTACTTTTATTTAATAAATAATAATAAATTTAATAATGATTTCTTCTCTTATGGATTTTGATTCTCTTGTTAGAGACTTTTTTACGGTCTCGAGTTGGCTTCTTCTCCTGATTTTTAAGGATCATTTTCCGGCCATTGTGGATATTATTGAATCAGTTGTCTGTTTAAATGGTCGAGATGCCTTACATTGGATGTATTCTTTGGATAGCTCTGTTTCTTGTTCTGATACTTATCTCTCAGTTTCTGGCTCTGCAGTTATTTTTGCTCTTGGAGAAAATAGATTTGGACTTGTTTCATTTCCCCGACGAGGTCAATTTTACTTTGGCAAATTCTTCATAATCAGTTTCTGATTGCAGCTTTTCTGATGAGGTGAGGTTTTAATCTTCCATCTTGTTACTATTTTTGTCGTTCTTTAGTAGAGGGCCTTTGTCATTTGTTCCTCACTTGTCCTTTTACCTAGCAACTTTGGTCAATTTTGTTATTCTTCTTTTGTAGTCCCATTTTTCTAGAGGGATTTGTGGTGGATCTCTAGGATAAAGCGCAACATTGTTCTTGGAGTCCTCAACTTCATACTTTCTAGAAAGTTTGTATAATCTCTGCTCTTTTATGATGTTTTATCAGAGAGGCTGAGTTTCTAGTTTCAAGTTCTATATTTAACTCTATGACTGATCTTTTGATTTTGCTGGAGCTTTGAATCAGGGGGAGGCTACGTAAAACACTTAACATTATTGAAGTTGTCTGGAGACCTCCCACTTTTTCCTGGGTTAAAGTTAATACTAATAGTTTTACTTTTGGCACTCTTATCTTTCTAGGTACTCCGGGATGTTTCGGACTCATCGGGGTTTGTTCGCAGTTGTTTTTGTATTCCTTTGGGAGTATATTATACTTTTGAGGCTGAGTTGGCAGGAACTATCCATGCGATTAACTTTGCTTTGGAAGTATGGTTGGAAGCATCTCTAGATGGAGAGTGACTCTGTTTTTGTGGTCTCTATCTTGATAGCTCGTTCCTTAAAACTTCCTTTTCAATGGAGATCAGCTTGGTGTAGAGCTTTGGGTTACATAACTAATATGGATTTTGTAGTGACTCATATTTTCCTTGAGGGTAACTGAGTTGCTGATGCGTTGGCTTCTCGAGCTTCTTCCATTGTCTGTTCTACTTGGTAGTGGTCGGCTCTCTCTTTTATTTCTTCTTTCATTTATGATGATTGTATTATAGAACCGAGTTATAGGTTTTGCTGATTTTTATTCTGTTCTTGTTTTTAGTCTTTGAGAGGTCAGGTTTTTTTCCTCTAACTAGGTGTTCTCTTTTTTCTTTTGTTTAATTAAAAATTTCCCTCGTTCTGTCGAGGTTCTCAAAAAAAAAAAAAAAATTTTAATGGAACCAAGAAATTATGACCCAAATATGGAGTTACAGGATTTTCTAGGACCAGAATATGGATAAAACTGCATTTTAAAGAATTATTAATTTGCTCTTTTGGGAATGAAATTTTCTGAGAGAGATAGGTATTCTTATACATTGAAATTACCCGATATAATTTTGTTATTATCGCATATAGAAGGTAGTGAATGAACACAATTTAGATAAAACACAAGCAATTTTTTTTATCCCAATTTCATTTTCATGATGTTGTTTAATATATATATATATATATATATATATATATATTTATATACTAGTTTAAAAGTTTTCATACATTCACGACTAGCTAAGTAAAATAAAATTTTCAATTAATTATATATAATCACAAGATTTTTATTTTTTATATTTTTTATGAATGGATAATCATGGGATCTTTTGAAATATATATATATATATATATATATACTAGTAGAATTAACTCGTGCCTGTTTATATCATCAAATTGATCCCTTTTTGTTTTGTACTTTTTTTTTTCAAAAATTTCATCTAACTTTATTTCTGAATATTACTTTTTACGCTAGCATAAAAAATAATGTAGTTATGATAATTATTAATTAGGGATGCAATTTAACCGAAAACCCGTGTACCTATGGGTATCCACCCCTAATTGTATTTGAATATTCAGGGACGTGGGTTGGGTTTGGGTTTTAAAGACTATACCTGCACCGGATTTGGGGCGGGTTTGGGTTTAGATGTACCTTTCCCCAAATCTGACCTAATTATATACTTGTATGTTATTTTTTAAAAGATAATGGGTAAGGTTTCAATGGAGATTTTTATTTTTGCTCAATAGATAGGCACTCTTATTTGAATTGAATTTTCATCTAATGACTATAATAATATTAGTTATTTTTATAAAAAAAATTTAATATAATTAATACCTATTTAAATTGGCACATTTGTAGTAGCGCTACCATAAAATAGCCTTATGTAAGGTCATCTAATTTAAGTCGTTCGATTGTGAATTAAAGGTGTTAATTATAGGGCTTAAATTGGATAAAATGAGGCAATGACTACCACAGTAACCCAACTTTGATCCAGAAAAAGAAACTGCCCTTTCGACTCAAGATTGTGTAGAATTTCGTGAAATTGGTGAGATCTTACAAAGAAGGAAAGATCTCTCTTCAAGCTTGAGTAGAAAGAGGACCGGAGGTCGAGGTTAGAGTAGGTTGGCTCTTCGAGCTTTCGAGTTCTTGTTAAAGTTGAGTAGAAAGAGAATTCAAATTAAAATGCTGTTTGGTTTAACTAATGCTCTGAGTATTTTCATACATTTAATGAATCATATTTTACATGCATTCATTGGAAAATTTGTTGGGGTGTATTTTGATGATATTCTGATTTATAGCAAAAACTTGGGATGAACATATAGTACATTTGAAATCTATTTTAGATGTGCTTAGAAAAGAAAAGTTGTTTGCTAATCTAAAGAAATGTATCTTTTGCACTAATAAACTTATGTTTCTAGGATTTGTTATTAGTGCACAGGGTATACAAGTCGATGAGGAGAAGGTACGTGCAGTCCAAGAGTGGCCGAGTCCCACGACCATAGGAAATGTGAGAAGTTTTCATGGACTTACTAATTTCTACCAGTAGTTTGTGAAAAACTTTAGTACATTAGCAGCATCACTTACTGAAGTAATCAAGAAAAATGTTGGTTTTAAGTTGGGAGATGAACAAGAGAAGACATTTCCATTGATCAAGCAAAAACTGACTAATGCCCCCTTATTGTCTTTGCCTAACTTTAATAAAACATTTGAAATTGAATGTGATGCTTCAGGTATTAGTATAGGTGCAGTTTTAATATAGGAGGATTACTTAGTTCAGTGAGAAGCTAAGTGGGGCAGCCTTAAACTATCTAACTTATGATAAGGAGTTATATGCATTGGTTAAGGCTTTGAAGACATGGCAGTACCATCTATGGCCTAAAGAATTTGTGATCCATACAGATCTTGAGTCCTTGAAATACTTGAAAGGTCAACACAAGTTAAATAATAGGCATGCACGATGGGTAAAATTCATTAAGACGTTTTTATACGTCATCCGATATAAACAAGGTAAGGAACATAAGGATTGATTATTAAGACAAAGCTAAGTATTAAAATTGGTCAATTCTAACTTTATCAAAAAAAATTCAAAATATAGATATTAGAGAAATAAAATAAAAGAAACTACACTATCATGCAAAATAATTGAAAACAAGCAATAAGAAAAATATCTAAGTTTACTAATTCTCCAACCATCCTTTAAACACACAATTTCCCAATTTCCCTCTTAAATTAATTAATCCATAAGAGTTATCAACTAAGAATTCGAATGTATTCACAACATTCTTTCTAAGATATAAGTAAAAATATCTAAACAAGCTAATATATTAAACCTAATATAAATTAACTAGATTCATTTTGGTAATTCTCACACAAAGGTTGCACAAGTCACATAGGTATATTCCTATCCTATGCAAACATACCCCATATTAGGTGATCTTATGTTATTCTACTTATGTCTAAACCTAAATTCCCTTCTTTGGTTCATAAAAGTTTCACTCAATAATCTATTTGGTGATCAATTAAATAAAAACAATAAAGATGAGGTAAAATGAATAACTCAACAATAGATTACATTAATGAACGAGGAGTGAAATAAATAAACAAAAGATACTAGATTGGTTCATATAGTAAAGCTAGATAAAGAAAGATTTAGTTCATAATATAAATTGAGAACAATAATATTATAATCCAATGAATTCGAGAAATACAAAATCAAAGAGAGAAAAGTTAAAGAATTCTCCCTTAGAAAAGCTTGAAGGTGTTCATAGAGGTTATCAAGCACCTCCTTTAAGGTTGGTTCTTGGTCTCTTGAATCCTTTCTCTAGGATTTACTCCCAACTATACTACACTATAAATATAAAAAATACAAGAAAAACTCACAAGAAAATAAAGAAAAGATGATATGAACAAAGAATAGTATTGATGTTGTGGAGGAAATCAAGAAATGGAGGCTTAGAGCTTGTAATCATCTTCTTCCTCCTCTTCTTCTTCTTCTTCCAATGTTGCCACCTTCTCTCTCTCTCTCTCTCTCTCTCTCTCTCTCTCTCTCTTTCTATCCCAATATGCCTATTTCAACTCTAAAGATAGAGTTTTAAAGAGGTGGTTCATGTAAACTTAAGGCAGGCCGAATCTAGACCTTTAGATCATCGAAAACTTGTTGGCTAGAATATGTAACTATCGATTATACTCACACACTCCTGTGCAAGTGCACATGGTCACGAGTAATATAGATCTAGGAGTTAAGAGTATCGAACCCATGAGGATTGATTACTAAGTCTAAGCTAAGTATTAAAATCGGTCAATCCTAACTATATCCAAACAACCGAAATATAGATTTTAGAGAAATAAAATAAAAGAAACTACACTATCATGCAAAATAAATGAAAACAAGCAATAAGAAAAATATCTAGGTTTACTAATTCCACAACCATCCTTTAAACACATAAATTCTCGATTTCCCTCTTAAATAAATTAATCCACCAGAGTTGTCATCCAAGAATTCGAATGTATTCACAAACTCCTTTCCAAGACATAATTGAAAACACCTAAATAAGCTAATATATTACTCTTAACATAAATTAACTAGATTCATTTAGTTTAGTAAACCTCATACAAAGGTGGTAGAAGTCATATAGGTATATTCCTATCCTAGGCAAACTTACCCCACATTAAGTGATTTATGTTATTCTACCTATGTCCAAACTTAAATTTTCCGTCCTAAGTTTATAAAGACTTCACTCAACAATCTATTTAGTGATCAATTAAATAAAAGCAATAAGCACGAGATAAAACAAATAACTCAACAATGGATTAGATTAATGAAAGAGAAGTGAAATAAATAAATAAAAGATGCTAGGTTAGTTCATATAGTAAAACTAGACAAAAAAAGATTTAGTTCACAATATAAATTAAGAATAATAACACTATAATCCAATAAATTCAAGAAATACAAAATCATAGAGAGAAAAGTTAAAGAATTCTCCCTTAGAAAAGCTTAAAGGTGTTCATAGAGGTTGTCAAGCTCCTCCTCCAAGGTTGGTTTTTGCTCTCTTGAATCCTCTCTCTAGGATTTGCTCTCAACTATACTACTCTCTAAATAGGGAAAATACAAAAAAAAAACTCACAAGGAAATAAAGAAAAGATAGTATGAACAAAGAGTGGTATTGATGTTGTGGAGGAAATCAAGAAATAGAGGCTTGGAGCTTGTAATCATCTTCTTCTTTCTCTTCTTCCTCTCCTTCCAAGGCTGCCAACTTCTCTCTCTGTGTCTCTCTTTATCCTAACATGCCTGTTTCAACCCTAAAGATAGGATTTTAAAGATGTTGCTCGTGTAAACTTAAGACAGGCCGAATCTGGACCCTCGGATTGTCAAAAGTTGATCTCAGCCGTCAATAATTGACCAAGGATGCATACGTCATACCGCAGCACTATTTTTAGAGTTGCGGCACTAAAAGTTCCCGAGAGTTGGCACTGTGGCACCACTTTTGGCACTGCAGTGCCATTTTTTTGTTGTTCTAGTGTCGCGGCTTCCCGTGGGCACTATTTCTTTGTTTTAACTTTGATTTGTCTCATTTTCATTGTATTACGTCCGTATCGAATTTAATCGATCCCAATGGTTTTAAAAACCCATTTTTGAAGCACAAATTCACCTCATTTTGTATTAAACAATTTTGTTTCATTCATCTACATATGTAAACAAGCAAAATATCAAATCAAAAAGAAAAACAATTGCAACAACTTAATATAAACAAGAACATAGCAAAACTTAAGAAAAATTAGCACTAGATAACTCCAATTTTATAGAGTTAACAACTGTCCAAATATTTTTAAAGTCAAATGGCACCGTTAAGAGACAAATGGACTAGTTTTACAAAATAATGTGCCATTTTGGATCATTTTTGTACTAATAAACTAGCATTTATATTTCGATACTTTTGAACAGTTTTAATGCTAGTTATTGCTTACTAAGTACCTCAAATGACTTGTATGTTTATGGGCCATTTTATGATTAAGTTTTCTAATTTAGTGAGAGTTATTATTTCGGTCTTGTTTAAGTATCTTGATGCATTTTTTTAGCAAAATGTGGCTCTTGAATAATAGTAATTTATGATAGGTAATTAATACACCAATCTCTAGAGGATATTGACCTTTTTCACTATCAAATTCTACTCAAGACACAAAGTAAGTAAAGACTTACAACTACATCACAAGAACTACATGGAAGATGTTATTATGTGAAATTTATTTATTCTTGCAAGTTATGAAATGATATGTGTATGGCACATCTTTCATGTAAATTGAGAATTTCATTATAGAGTATTTGAAAGTGAGTACCATTGTATTAATTTTATAAGATAAGTTTTAATTACAATTGCTATTGACCTATATAGTTTTAAATCTTATCATATTTTGATAATAACAAATATATGATTTAGTTGCTAATGGTTGTTTTACAGTTTGTAGTTGTAAAATTGAAATAGAATCCAATTATCTCAAGAATTCAATTCTCCAAGAATCGAGCATTATGGGGCAAATCTTGAACATGGATATCTAGAATCAAGACTCAAGATGTGTCAAAATAGATTTCTATTTAACTTATAGTCTTGTACTTAATTTATTACAATGTACATAAATTCTCTTTGCAATGGTTCACATTTTCTTGAAGCTAGAATCGATTGGTATTAGTATTAACAAAAATTAGTATTTCAATCCCCAACAATAATGCCAAAAACTTGTTGGTTAGAATGTACATCTATAAATTCACACACTCCCGTTCAAGTGCACATGGTCACAAGTAATATAGGTTTTGGAGTTAAGAGTGTGGAACCCATAGGCATTGATTTCTAATTCAATGCCAAATACTAAAATTATCTCAATTCTAATTTTATCTAAACAACTGAAATATAGATTTTGAAGAAATAAAACAAAACAACTAAACTAGCATATAAAATGAATAAAAGATAAAATCAATGAGAAAAATATCTAGGTTTACTAATTCCCCGACTATTTTCTTGTCATGCTATTTCACAATTTCTCTCTTAAATTAATTAATCTAGTAGAGTTGTCAACCAAGAATCTAATGTAATCAAGGAGCCATTCCATGTGCAATTAGATCTACCTAGACAAGATAATATATTACCACCAATATGAATTGAACTAGGAGCACTAAAATTAATATCTCAAAAATGGTTGCATAAGTCATATAGGTATATTTCTATCCTATGCAAACTTACCTTATACTAGGTAATCTTATGTTATTTTACTTAAGTCCAAATTTCTAATCCTTTTACTAAGCTCGTAGAAATTTCACTCAACAATCTATTTAGTAATCAATTAAATAGAATCAATAAGTATAAGGTAAAACAAATAACTCAACAATAGATTTGATTAATGAAAGACTAGAGAAATAAACAAACATAAGATACTAGGTTGGTTCACATAGTAAAACTAGACAAAGAAATATTTGGTTCATAATATAAATTGAGAACAATAGCATTTTAATACCATAGAATCAAGAAATACAATTATCAAAGAGAGAGTTTTAGAATTCCCTTTATTTGAAGAGATTGAAGGTGTTGAGGTTGTCAATCTCCTCCAAACTTGTTCTTACTCTCTTGAATCCTTCCTCAAAGATTTTTTCTCAATAATATCACTCTCTAAATATAAAAAATACAAAGAAAATCTCACAAGAAAATGAAGAGAAAAAATTATGATGTCGATGTTGATGAGGAAATCAAGAAATGGAGTAGTTGGAGCATGTCTTCATCTTTTTGTTCTTCTTCTTTCTCTCTTTCCATGGCTGCCACCCTCTCTCTCTCTCTCTCTCTATCCCAACATGCCTTTTACAACCCTAAATAGGGTTTTAAAGAGGTGGCTCTTGCATACATAAGGCATGTCGAATATGGACTCTTGGATTGTCAAAAAGTTGATCTTAGTTGTCTATTATTGACCTAGGATGCAGGGGGTGGCGGCCATATTTGGCACTACAACACCAAAACTTCCTAAGAGTTGGCACTGTGGTGCCACTTTTAGAGCTATAGTGCGACTTTGCTGCTAGTTTAGCACTGTGGCTTCCTAGGTGTGCCATTTCTTTGTTTGAGCTCTGATTTGCATCATTTTCATTGTGTTACGACCATATCAAATTCATCTTCGATTCCAATGTTTGAAAAATCCATTTGTGAGGCCTAAATTCACCTTAATTTACATCAAACATCCTTAATTCATTCTCCTATACACACAAACAAGCCAAATATCATAACAACAAGAAAAATAATTGAAATAACTTAATTCGAGCATATACCTCTAACAATGAGGTAGAATATGAAGCTTTGCTAGCTGGTCTAAGGCTCATGCATGAGATGAAGGTTGAATCCATCATAATCTACAACGATTTATAGCTTGTTGTTAGGAAAATCAATGAGGAGTGTAAAGCTTGCTATCCAAAAATGGTCTCTTATCTGGCTAAGGCCTAGGGACTACTTGATCAGTTTTCGGAGTCCAAAATCTGTCAAATCCCCTAAGCTGAAAGTACCAATGTTGATGCACTTGCTAAGCTTACCCCACAAAAGATGCCGACCTGCTTGATGTTATACCTGTAATTATCTTGAAAGACCAAGCACTGAGGCCTATAAAGATGTTCAGTCTCTCGAAATTCACAAGCCATCATGGATGGATCCAATTTATTCATTCTTAAAAGACGATCAGCTACCCTTGGAAAGTAAAGACGTTCCTCGACTTAAGTATTGAGCTGCCAGGTTTGTGTTGCTTGAAGATAAACTATATCGACGAGGCTTTGTTGTGTAGACCATGAAGACGCTCACTACTTCTTGAGTGAAATTCATGAAGGAATTTGTGGAAATTATTTAGGAAGGTTGTTTTTAACCAGAAAAGTCTACGATGAAGAAGGATGCTATGGATTATGTATAAAAGTCTGACAAGTGCCAATGCTTTTCCAACTATCAAAACACACCACCTAACAAGCTCACCATGTCCATTTGCTATTTGGAGAATCAACTTGATTGGTCCTCTACCCCTAAGTCGAGATGGAGTGAAATTCGTAGTGGTCGCTATTGACTACTTCACCAAATGGATAGAAGTTGAGTCACTAACATCCATACATTCAAACAAGGTCATTGCATTCATTACCAAGTCAATCCTGTACCATTATGGTATGCTGATGAGTGATTAATTCACTCACAAATCAAGTATCATTCCGCTCAAATAATTGTAAGTTCTCAAGCTTTTATGTTGGTTTGCTGTGCTTTTGCTTTGTTTTTATAGTTCTTATGAATAAATGAGAATCAAGAAAACTTAGTGACAAATATAGATATTTCAACCATTTGGGACAAAAGTTGAGTTCGATACGAATGCAACATAATAAAAATTAGGCAAAATCAAAGAAACAGAGCTCAAAATGTCAAGAGAGGAGGGAACTTGAAGCTAAAATTCTTAGAGAGGATGCTTGAAAGAGTAGCTTGAAGAGATTGAAAGCTTGAATTTCTACCTTTACGAAAGAGTTTTTCTCATCCTCTTTCTCACCCTAATCTCATTTGAATTTTATATTGTACTTGATTTATGAATATGTTTGGATATATGAAATTCTTGTTGAGATTAGTGTTAGATTCTCTTATATTTTATTAATTGTTATATGCTTCGGTATGATGTAACTTAAACTTTGATTCTATGTCTTGATTTCCAATATATTCTTTGATGTTTTTCTTGAATTTATTTATGCTATTCCATGTTTAATGCTTCTCAACTAATTAGCTACTTGTTGGGTGATTTGTGTGACGCCCTCTTTATCCTCCTACTACTAGTGGAAATTTATTAACTTTCTATTTACAAGGCATTACTTTTAGAAGATAACCCTGTAATTGTTTTTCCAAAATACGGGACAATTCGAACTTTTTATTTTCTTTAAAACTCTATGGATAGCTGACTTTACTTACATACATGATCAGTATATACATATATTACAAAACAAAACATAGTAAATAGGTAATAAAAAAAACAAACTAAAAATAACTTTACTGAGAGACTGCAAAACATCCCAAAATACACAAACTAGGCCCCTCACAAGTGGTCAAAATATCCATATGTACAACACCAAAGTTGGGCCTCTACTTCAACTCACAAGCTCATGCTGTCATCTCAATCATTACCTGCAACACAAGACTATAATGAGCTACAGCTCAGTAAGTAAAGTAATGGATGACATGTTGCTCAATGACATGAATTAAATATATGATCATGCTTGCTTAAATGTTTTCGTATGAATAATTTCCTTTAGACCCTTCCCTGTCTTGTGCCCATTGTCCGGTTTAGCACTGTGCCTGCAAGGCTTCCTGAATTAATGATATCCCATGGGTTCTCCTCCCGCCGGTTCTTACCACAGTGGGGCTCATTACTAACCTTATTCTATCGTACCCCATCGAGCTCAAGAGATAAGGCGGCCCAAGACTGTAGTTTAGTCTATTATATAACTTGGAGGAGGAATATTGTGGCAAATCTTCTGACTAATCCTGTCACACTTGCCCCTCTCCTGGGGCTGCCACTCTAAAACTATAAATATTTATCCCGCTTCCCCGTAACAATGACACAAAACCTTTTGAAAGTTACCTGGTCTTAATTTCTCTATGATAAAATAGTTTTACACAATAATACTAAGGAATTTCATAAATCATATTACCCTTCTTAAAATTTTTCATAAAACATGTATGGTTATATGGTGTACATAATAATACCACACCAAAAATTACCAAGCATATATATATGCTGAAATCGAAATGCCAATGGTCATACTCATAACCAGAATAAATGCAAAATATGGAAACATAATAGATACTTATATAGCACACAATTCTTGTGTTGCAGTTGAGTACTTTACTTACCTCATCCCCTAAATAGAAATGAATTGTGGAAAGGGTCAATATCCTCTAGAGATTGGTGTGCTATTCACCTGTCATAGTTTACTGTTATTCAAAATGCACATTTTGCCAAAAGAATGCATTAAGATACTCGAACAATACCGAAATCAGAATTTTCATGAAATTAGGAAACTTGATCTTAAAATGACTCATAAGTATATAAATCACTTAAGGTACTTGGCAGTCAATAAGTAGCATTGAAAAACTGTTCAAAGGTATTAAAATATGAATGCTAGTTCATTAGCACAAAAATGATCCAAAATGGCACATAATTTTGTAAAACTAGTCCATTTGCTCCTAAATGGTGCCATTTCATTTTAAAAATATTTGGACAGCACCTCCCCTATTTTTAGGATGTTCCCACATGATTAAAATAATGGTTTTAAACCTGCAATAGCAATTAGAAATCCAAATTCCCACATATATACATCAAGAGGATCACTTAGAACAATCTAAGTGCACTTGAACTCTTTTTCGGTTTCAACAAGTTTCAAACCACTTTTACACTTGTGTGTCATCACAAGTAGCCACCAAATGAGTGTAATAGACAATAGGATCAATAAGATATACAATTCAAATTTAAGAAATTAGATTACAAACATAGAAAACTTAATCTATTACACATAAAACACTTAACTCCATAAATAGCAAACTTTGGGGCTTTAGGTTTAACTTTAATCCTCTACTTAAATTTTATGTTTCCAGCAATATATAAGGGTTCCTAGGACTATTATTCATCAAATAATAGCTTAGGTTTAAGAGCTGAAATAAAAGAAATTCACTACAAATTCAAAATCCAACATAAACCTCACCTTAACTAGTTTGAGTCTTCACTAGTGTTCTTGCCTTCTATCTCCACCAACTGATTTCCAAGGCTTAGAAAATAGATTTTTAGACTTAAGAAGACCTGAAAAAACCTTTGTTTTAGTGGAAACAAGTAGAGAATTGAAATTAAAGGACAAGACCTAGAAAGAAGAATTTAATAGAATTACCTTGACTAGTTTTGTTATATCTTGCTTTCTAAGGCTCCAATTTGAGTTCTACCACTTGGAAACTCTTGGAAATATTTGAGAGATGATGAGAGAAGTCAAAAAAAAGCATTGGAGAGTTTCCGGTCGTGGCTGGAGAGAAAGGGGAAGCAAATGACCAGATTTGACCCAAAATCAACACTTAATGGCTAAGAAAAGGTATACCTTAAATTCTAAGGGGTATTTTGGGTATTTTGCACATCACTTTCAATGTGTCCAGATCTAGAACATCCTTAGCATAGTCACCACGTTGCTGGTCACTCCTATACACCCAAGTGTAGCCAAAGTTGGTGAATCCTACCTTAGAAAGTGAAAACTAGTCATACTTTGACTTATGATCCTATATGGCCAATCTTATTGTAATTTGGTGGAACCTAGCCCCTTAACCATTCATTAAACATAAAAAGAAAGTCAATTAGGCACCAATTAACAATGCAAACATAGTATTAGCACTCAATTATTAGAATGCACAAAAACGACATTACGCGATTTAGCTTAATCTAAGCTAGGTTAGTGCAACTAAATACGAATTAGTGTCCTGAATGCCACCTCTTGCTTACCTGGAGCCGACAAATAAAATACTATAAATAAGTCCTAGACATTGAATTAAGCTTGTTTGACGTGTTAAACACAATGAATTTGGCTCCAAAGTACGTGAAAATTGCATTTTACCGAAAAACTACTATTTGACCAAGTTATCAACAAGTACGATCTTAATACATGTGCACATAGTATCAGTTTCATAATTATATTCTTTGTTCTTTTAGCACACCGAGCTCTCTCTCTAAGGGTATTGAACCTTTACACTGCATCGGGACACTTTGACAATCATTAGTGTAGTAACATGTATGTAAAAGCACATAATATAAGGAATGATCATATTTTTATGAAACTAGTATTAATAACTTCTAGATGCCTAATATACAATTAGAACATGTTTATTATTGGCTCTCTTAATTATGTGAGGAGCTGGATGTCACAATTTGGTTTCTAGAATTTGGAACTTGAGAAAGAGAATTTTAGAAACAATCATAGGATAGTATAACCTAGGATTTTTTAGAGTTTGAGAGAACCTATAATTCTTTTGAAGCCATGATCAAAGAACCATTGAACATAATGAGTTCTTAATTTCTAGATTCAGAATAGAGATATTGAAACCGAGTTTTAGGAATGATTTCACTCAGCACTCGAGAGAGGGAGTAGAAATATCTTTGGGTTCTTGGCATATAAACTAAGAATAATTGATTAGGATGAAATTGGTGATCTAAAGATATAGTTGATGGTTAGGTGAATTCAATCTCCTAGTTCATTTGTGCATAGAGTTTCCATATTTTTATTTTTGTATTTATTTTTATCTTTGTATTTATTTAACTATATATTCATTTAGTTTGGTTGCCTAGATGAAGTTAAGTTATGATAATTCCGGTACTTTGTGATAATTTAACACCCAATTCCTCTTGGGATTGACAATGCTATACTTATCACTTTATTACTTGTATACGACCCGTGCACTTGCGGTTAGTTTATGTATACGTATTTTAGCGTAACAAGTTTTTGGCACCGTTGCCGAGGAATTGGTATTTTAGATTATTATTGATATCGAGAGTAAGTTACTTGACATTAATTTAGGCATTTATTTCAATTTTTTATTTTTTTTTTAAATGTTTGTTTTGCGAGGTACTTGGAGATATTAGATCAACAAGTCCTCTTATGGTTTGCTTAACGAGTCTCGGAGCCATTTTATTGTGCATGGTGGAGATACAAGGAGTTGATCACACTATGCCCGAATCATGATTTATCCCTGGAGTATTAAATAAAAAATTTCCTTAACAACCTTCGGCCCGAAAAAAGAATATAGGTGGAAAGAGGAAATGGTACCACCTTTATCTACCAAGTATCCACTGATGATGCCCATTGGATGTTGGAAGAGATGGCCGACTTTGACTATTGGAGTTGGAATTATCTACCAAGCCACCTTGGTTTGGGAGATAATTCTAACATTTTGGTGCCATGGTTTGATACTCCATGTCACCAAGATGAGCCTTCTCCCAACCTTGAATATCTTTTTGCATAATTTTTGGAGGAGACATGACTTTGACATGAGTGGGAGGGAAGGGAGACGTTTCTTAGTTTACAATTTGAGTCTCTTTATGACTCTCTTGAGGCCATGACAAGGGCGGTGGCTATGATTGATACACAAGTCATAATTAATGATGAAAGCCACCATGAGGAGTCGAGCACAAGCAGAAGAACCTTGGATTTGTTTATTGATGCCGACTCAAGTGAGGAAGAGAATAGAGAGTGGATCAATGAGGAAGAATCACAAGATAACACTTGTGAATCTTCACCCTTTAAGATTCAAATCATCATGTCACCACCATTCATCGAAGATCACATTTATGACGATCCTATATGGCCAACACCTCTACCACCACTGCTAACACTATTCATTCAAGCCTACCAAACACATGTGCTTGAGCCCAGAGAAGTTGAACATATGAGCCGATCAGTTCCATGCATTGCCAAGCTTGAGGGCGTTCAAAAATAAGACCCATTTGTTGTGTTGTATGACACTATAGGCAGAAACTGCTATTTGATGAGCTTGACCAAAGTGTACATAAATAAACCTAAGGAAGCAATTTATGGAGAGGAGTCCTGTACCACCCAAGTTAGAGCCAACTTGCTTGGAGCACTACATTGACCAACCTTAATAGGAGGTGAGAATGCCTCACCTCCCCGGTACGTGTTCTTTTCTCTTGTGCTTATATTGAATATTTAAATTTTGAGAATATTTCCAATTTTGAGTTTGGGGGTGAGAACGATTATTGGATAATTTTTTGTTGGGTGTGACTTTGCTTTTGTGTTCATTGTCATGATTTTCTTTCCAAAAGTTGTGTACTTTTAGAAAATCATTTCATTTTTCATGCTTTCCTTTTACTAGTTTGAATAAATTGTGAGTATTATTGAGATGAGATTACTTGTTATTGATGAAGAATGTAGTCATTTAATATTCTCTTAAGTCTTTTGATATGCAATTCATTAAAATTATCTATGTACTTGACTTGCATTAATTGAACCTCATTCTTGATTCTAGACATTTTAGCACAATAATCATAATCACTCGACTCTTTGAGTTTTGGGAGAAAACTTGTGTGCATTAGATAAGCATTGATATCTCATGAACTCTAAAACCTATTTGAGTAAGGCTTGAGGTGAAATTCTTTGTTAGGTATCATTGGAGAAATAATTTAGGCCATCTTTGGACCGTTTGAGCCTCTCAAGCCAACCTTAATACATTGTCATCCTTGTACACCTACTTTGAGCCTATTTGTACCTTTCCTTTTCTACCATGTTTTTGCCAAACCAAAATAATGACCACCAATCTTATCATTAAGCATATTGATTGTTTTAAAGAGTTATTTTATGTTATATTCATGTTAGGAGGAAGGGTGGTGTTATGAAGAGAAAAAAAAAAGAAAAAAAAAGAGTAGGGAACAATTTGGTGAAAATTTTGTCCTTACCCTCTATATTATTTTTCAACATTGAAGACAATGTTGATATTGAGTTTGGAGGATAGGTTTTTGATTTTCAACCTTTTGTCTTATTTCCTATCTTTTTTTTCAAAAAAAATAAAAAAAATTTCAATAAGTGTTTGGTGGAGTGTTGATAGAAGAGAAATTTAGTTGAAAAGAAGAGTGGGAGTGCTATTTGGCATACCAAGGAATAACTCTACAAAGGTCTTAGATTAATGAGCTTAAGGGTGATTTGAACCTCAAATTTTCCCAAAATTATCTTACCTTTGACCAAGCCGATATTACAAGCTTAATGAAAGACCTTTTGATCTTTGATGATATACTAACAGGCATTAGTGGAGAGTAACATGAAAAATGGGCATATGACAATTCCAAATTGCATCATGTAGAGATCTTTCATTGCCTATCGAAACACATAAGTCTATCGAAAGTTCATTTTGTTAAGTGATATTGATTTTGTGCACACTCACACATTAAGAGTCTTGAGTGGCATTAAACTAATACTTGAAGTTGAAAATCTAGATAATCTCAATGTTTGTATTTCATTTGAGCTTGGAATATTTCGTGACTTTGGAGATACTTGAATAGTTTTTGATTCGATATGAAACTCATATTTCGTGTTTTGCTTTTCTTTTTCTTATTTTTTTTTGCTTGAGGACAAGCAAATATTTGAGTTTGGGGGTATTTTATGAGTGATTAGTTCACTCATATTTGAAGTGTCATTCAGCTTAAATAATTGTAAGTTGTCAAGCTTTTATGTTGCTTTGATGTACCTGTGCTTTGTCTTTGTATTTCTTATGAATAAATGAGAATCAAGAAAAATTAGTGACAAATATGGATAATACAATCATTTGAGATGAAATTTGAGTTTGATATGAATGCAACACAATAAAAATCAGGCAAAATGGAGCTAAAATGAAGAAATGGCATCCCTGGGAAAAAAAAGCTGTAGTGTTGAGTTCCAGAGCTGAGAGTGCTGTGACACTATAATAGTAGCGCCGTGGACCTTTAATACCATCTAATTAAATGGTTGACATTCCACCTGCCTTAGGTCACCTTGGAGGCCCTTAAATACATTTTTAAGCCTCCATTTCAAGTGGTGGAGAGTTAGAGAGAAGACTTACACTTGAGAACTCAAAATTCATTGAGAAATGAGAGCTTTGGAGCTAAAATTTGTAGAGGAAGCTTGAGAGAGTTGCTTAAAGAATTGAAGCTTGAAGTTCTACCTCTGCAAAAGAGTTTTTCTCATCCTCTTTCTCACCCTAATCTCTTTTAAATTTTTGTATTGTGCTTGATTTGTGAATATGTTTGGATTTATGAAATTCTTGTTGAGATTAGTGTTGGATTCTCTTATGTTGTATTAATTGTTATATACTTGGGTATGATGTAACTTAAACTTTGATTCTATCTCTTGATTTCCAATATATTCTTTGATGTTGTTCTTGAATTTATTTGTGCTATTCCATGCTTAATGCTTCTTAACTAATTAGCTACTATTTGGATGATTTAGTTCCTAGAATTTGGCACTTGAGAAATGGAATTTTAGAAACAACTATAGGATAGTATAACCTAGGATTTTGTAGAGTTTGAGAGAGCCTATAATTCTATTTAAGCCATGATCAAAGAACCATTGAACATAATGAATTCTTAAATTCTATTTGAACTGAGATTTAGGAATGATTTCACTTGGCACTCGAGAAAGGGAGTAGAAATATCTTTGGGTTCTTGGCTTATAAACTAGGAATAATTGATTAGGATAAAATTGGTGATCTAAAGATATAGTTGATGGTTAGGTGAATTTAATCTCCTAGTACATTTGTGCATAGAGGTTCTATAGTTTTATTTTTGTATTTATCTAATTATAAATTCATTTAGTTTGGTTGCCTAGATAAAGTTAGGTTACAATAATTCTGGTACTTTGTGATAATTTAATATCCAATTCCTCGTGGAATTGACAATTCTATACTTATCACTTTATTACTTGTAAATGACCCGTGCACTTGCAGTTAGTTTACGTATATGCATTTTAGCATAACACGTGACATACAAGCTCGTTTCAGACAATAGAACCCAGTTCGATAGTGAAGTAATGTTTCAATTCTTTGAGTAGTTTGGAATCATTAAAAGCTTTTCAGCTGTAGTCCATCCTCAGTCTAGTGGACAGGTTGAAGCCATTAACAAAATCTTAAAGCAGAACATGAAAATAAAGCTCGAGAAATCCAAAGGAGCTTGGATCGACGAGTCCAAAAAGTACTATGGGCATATCAAACCATTGGGATATTTGATCTAAGAAGCATATTTCCAATTTTACCATTTTAGTATAAACAACTTTTTCTTATATGCGATTATGATGTTTACTAGATTAAACTGTCTCAGTTGAATAGTATATTTATTAGAAAAAGATTCCATGACTTTATTTGTGTATAACGAAGCAAATATGATTAAGTGTTAATTATAGGAAAACTTATTTTTTTATCTAAGTCTAAATTAATTAGTTCACAATCTATAAATAAAGATAGAATACTTTATTCACTAAAGATTATAGTGTTTGTCTATGTCAACGGGAATGATGTGTCTCAAAATCATTGAAGTGTCTGACTTCTGATAGAAACACTAGTACAACATAAGTAAGTTATGTTTATTGAACTAGACTAGGTAATATGAAGAATTGGAGTGTCGTATCTCAATTCTTAGTATTACCACAAACTAGCTCTTAGCATGTAGATCTTAATCTTTGATATTTGATTGGACTTGCTTTCATGGGTTGTAGCCTTTTGATTTGTTAAAAGATAGTCTCTGTGAAATTAGAGGCAAACTCTAGCATATTGGAGGTTATGGCTTATGAATTGACAGGAACACTAAATAGTTAAGGACATTATATATTAATGCCACTTTAAGATTTTTTAAGATTCATGGAATAATTAAATTTAAGATCTTAGTATTCACTTTGTGAATTGGTAGATAATTTTGTCTAAATGGCTATTGAGAACAAAATTATCGATAACATTATTCCTTGATAGAAAGATGGTAACTTAAAGGTAAATATGTATTAGAAAGGTATTACGGTATTTTTATCTATCCAACTACGACATTGTATAGGGATTTTATATGTAGTATAAAATATGCTAGATGGATCAGTTAATCAAGGCTAGTTAATTAAATCTTTATAAAAGGCATGATATTTAATATAAGAGTGAAGTATTGGGCTTTTAGTGGAGTGTCCTCTTTACTAATAGTATCTATATAAATACCATAACAAGAGTTATTATGTATTTATTATACTATTGGAGCTTAGATTATTTGGATCTATTAGGTCCCTTATCTAGCTCAACAAAGCTCATTAATTGGTTGGTGGTATTTGTGAAATTAGTTTTATAAAATTGTGTAAAATAAAGATTCTACACAGAAGTTGGTATTTTTTTAGAAATAAATTACATGAGTTTGACATATATATAAAAATACACTCAAAGCCTAAAGTGGAGAACAAGCCCAATCCTAGTTGGACTAGGATTAGCAGTTTTGGGCCCCATATATATAAGATATATGAGAGAAAAAACTACATAATAACACATATAGTGCTACACGTGAAACACAGAGAGAGAGAGAGAGAGAGAGAGAGAGAGAGACAGAATTCGGCCGAGGCTGAGAAAGAGAGGAGAGAAAAAGTTTTCTGTAATCTCACAATCTCATCCAACGTCTCGGTGCTCTAAAGGATCAATAAGGTGTTCTTGATCATTCTCCAACGAAAGATTCAACTTGGTGCCCACTTGCCTCGTCACTAAGAGTAAGAGCATAGACAAAAAGATCTAGGGTTAGACATTTGATCACCATCAACAAGGAGATCAAGGAGGAGCACGCTACAGGAGGTAAACCCTAATCTAATCTCTAGGTTTTATGTATCTAAATTTGATTTATATTATACATAATCCTATAATTGATATATGCATGTTTTATGGTTATGAAAATTATTTTCATGAAAAATTTGAAAACCTAAGTCCGCTAACATTTTTTGCTGATTCTTTCGATGACTATCTAAGGAAAAGGTTTTGAGAAGATTTGAGGAAAAGAATCTTGTGCTTATTTAAGAAAAATTTCATTTTATGATAATAAATAGAATTGTTCTTGGTCACATTGTTTCATCGAAAGGAATTTAGATAGACAAGTCAAAAATTGAATTTATTTCCAACTTGCCTAAACCAAATTGCTTTAATCAACAAGTATGATCTTAATGCATGTGCACATAGTATTGCTTTCATAATTATATTCTTTATTCTTTTAGCACACCAAGCTCTCTCTCTCTCTCTGAGGGTATTGAACCTTTACACTGTATTGGGACACTTCGACAATCATTAGTGTCATAACATGTATGTAAATACACATAACATAATGAATGAGCATGTTACTATGAAACTAGTATAACGACTTCTAGATGCCTAATATGTAATTAGAACATATTTATTATTGACTTAATATGCATGTGATAATCTTGGGAACCACATAAAGCTTTCACTTGGGAACATAGCACTTAAACTTAATGTTTTCAATTTGTATAAACAACCACATAATGAACAAGATAAACTTAAGGAAGCAAAAGTGATAGAAACCATTTTGAATAATTGTTTCCAAATAGAGTAATTCGGATTCACTGCAAGTCTTTTTAGTTAATTTAAATCAAATACATAATTATATCATGATATATCTAACATATGTTCATTACTTGATTGTTCCCAAGGAATGGAAAATAAAAGGGGGAGCCCAAAATTCAAAGAATTAGCACCATATTTATAATGCCCTCATTGTCACATACTAGTTGTAGGAAATTTATTAACTTTCTAAATACAAGGTGTTACATTTAGAAAATAATCCGGTAATTATTTTTCTGAAAATTAAGGGCCAATTTGAAATTTTTATTTTCTTTTAAAACTCTATAGATAGCTGACTTTACTCACAAAACATAGTGTGGATCAGTGTATACATATATTTTTAAAACAAAAGGTAGAAAATATGTGCCAAAAGGAATGAACTAAAAACTACTTCATTGAGAGACTACAAAACATCCCAAAATACACAAACTAGGCCCCCACATGTGGTCAAAATATCCTTATGTACAACACTAAGATTGGGCCTCTACTCCAACTCACAAGCTCATGCTGTCATTTCAATTATTACCTGCAACACAAGACTACAATGAGCTACAACTCAATAAGTAAAGTAATGGATGCCATGTTGCTCAATGACATGAAATAAATGTATGACCAGGCTTGATTAAATGTTTCGGTAAAAATATTTTCCTTTAGGGTCCCCCTCCATTTTGTCTTGTGCTCACTGTCCGGTTTGGCACTATGCCTGCAGGGCTTTCAGAACTAATGATATCCCATGGGTTCTCCTTCCGCCGGCTTTTACCACAGTGAGGCTCGTTACTAACCTTACTCCTTAATTACCCAGTCAAGCTCAAGAGATAAGGCGGCCCAAAATTGTAATAAAATTTAGTATATATTTTGGAGGAATACGATAACAACCTTTCTGATGAATCCTATCAGACTTGCCCCTCTCCTGGGCCAGCCACTCTAAACTGTAAACTTGCATCCTGCTTCCCCGTAACAATGACACAAAACTTTTTGAAAATTACCTGGTCTCCACGTTTATGTGATAAATATAGCTTTGCAAGACTATACTAAGGCATTTCAGAAATTTGTCACTCTTCTTAAACATTTTCGTAAAATTTGCATGGCCTCATGATATATATGATAATGCCATACTAAAATTGCCAAGCATGTAGGCAGAAATAGAAATGTCAATGTTCATGCATATAATCTGAATACAGAACATAAAAACATAATAGACATCCACATAACACATAATTCTTATGTTACAGTTGAATACTTTACTTACCTCACCTCCAAGCTTTCTACCTCTTTGCTCGTGAAAATGCTCTCTGCTCAAGGTACGGTTGATGTGTCCCTAAGAGTTAACAATTGGTAAATTTTTTAATCATTATGCAAGTTGTGCTTTTTTATTTAATTATTAATTTTTATAACCAGAATTTACAAATTCTCAAAATATTTATAATTACGGGAATTTGAATAACCAAGAAAGCAAACTTTTACTTTAAACAATTTGACAATGCAGAGTAAAGAGAAATTTATTATTCCAATTAGTCCTACTAAATATTTCTATCACCAAAGCATTTGAAATTAAGTAAATAAAACCTTTCTATTTCTAGAAATGTAACCTAGTATATATCTTAATAAACATAGCTAGTTTCTCAAGCTTTAATTATACAAGAATAAATTCACATATATCTAAACACTAATAGTAGTCAGAAAGCATGTTAGAATTAAGTTACAACCACTAGCTTCAAGTATTCGTACATGCCATAAAATGATTCTTGGTTAAAACTTCCTAAAAATATGAGTGAATTACTAGTAAAATAATACTATATGCTGAATACTTAATTTTTATCTACAATGGTTATCTAATTACATAGAAACAAAAACTAAGCCTTTAAAACAAAGGATTCATTATTTTAACTAAGCCCAAGTATTATCTTGACAACCTTCACATATTACATACATGTCAAGTATGTCCTTAAATAGACATGTGTGGACTCAATTATTTCAATGGGTAAACTCAATCAAAAGCGTGAAACAGACCGTATACTTTATTCAGTAACGTAAAAGAGATAATAACCACACTATTAATTAGTTCATACCTCACCTCAATAAACCACCCATTTATATCTATGTCAATTCGACGGCACATCACACGCAATACAAACTAATGAAAAAGATGATAACCTCATACCTCATATATATATATATATATATATATATATATATATATATAGATAATCAAGAGAGGGTATAACTCAGAAAAAGATAATCAGATGGTACTCTTTTATTTATTCATCACATAAACAAGTTAAGAGGAGAGAGTAAAGATATAGCTATATTTACCCCGTTTGAGAGAGAAAGGGATAGAACTAAAAGTTGAGTAATATAAATCTATTAACTAGTACTAATAACACAATGACCAAGTAATGTCTCTTTAATACATTGAACTTGGAGTTTCAGCCAAAACTAACCGACTAAGTCGGTTCGTTTTTCCCCATTTTTTTTAATATATATAAATTCATTATGAATAAGGCATATCTATACACATAGATACTATCAACAATAATATCCTAAAAATTTAACAATATCTGATTCCTATGTTCACAATATTAAAACAAATATACGTACCATACTGTCAATAAGGAATTTAAAATAATGTCCAACATTTACTAGTAAGCTGGGACAAATAACACTAAAATAAAACAAGAATACTAGAAGAATAAAAATCACATATCACATTAATCTTAATTAACTTATATCATGTTTTTTAAATTAAACTTAATTAACTTAATTAAACTATAATGCAAATAGTCATAAAAAAAACAATCTGACCAAATACGCGTTGAACTCATACTGAAGAGCAACTCCAGAGCATTTCATAGCAAATAAAAATTACTTGGAGAACAGAAATTTAATAACCAAGATTTAAGAATTTAAATACTCAAAATAATAAGCACAAGCATATGCACTTACGATAGTAATATCAAAAGCAATGCAATCATGCTACTATTGGCTCTCTTAATTACATGAGGAGCTGGATGTCACAATATTCAATTGCAACAACTCCTTTAAATGTTCAACTACCAAAGCTTGAGTTGAAACCATTACCATCAGATCTCAGATACTCCTTTTTAAGAGAAAATAAGACTTTTCCTTTAATTATTTCAGTTTGTCCATCTATTGAAGGATGAAAAGTTGTACTAAACTTCAATCTGGTTCCCATGGCCTTCTATAAACTCTCCCAAAACTTTGAAGTGAATCGTGAGTCCCGATCTGAAACAATTGAAATCGGTACACCATGTAATCTCACAATTTCTTGAATATATAGTTCTGCAAATTGATCCATAGTGTAGGTCATGCGTACGGGAAGGAAATATGCTGACTTTGTGTATCTGTCTACTATAACTCAAATGGCATTATGCTGTTTTGAGGTTCTAGGTAATCCAACCACAAAATCCATAGTTATTTCTTCCTATTTCCATTCTGGAATTTGCAGTGGCTGTAATAGACTAGCGGATCTTTGGTATTTAGCTTTAATCTGTTGACATATGAGACATTTGGCTACAAACTCTACGACGTCCTTTTTCATTCCAGGCCACCAATAATACATTCTCAAATCGTTATACATCTTTGTAGTTCCTAGTTGCAACAAATACAGTGTAGTGTGAGCTTCTGTAAGGATTTCGTTCTTGAGTCCTTCATCATTTGGGACACATAATCTGTCTTTAAACTTCAAAGTCTCATTAACTGAGATACTAAAATCAGTGGTCTTTCTATCTTTCACTTCACCTTTATGTTTTAACAAGTACTGATCTATAAGTTGACCTTGCTTAATCCTTTCTAATAGTGTAGACTGGAGTGTCATTGCTGCTACTCCACTTGTGATTATCTCAATTTGTGCTCTACATATATCCTCTTGAAGTGGCTTTGATAACTTCCTTAGAACCGATAAACTACTAGGCGATTTTCTACTTAGCGCATCTGCCACGATATTTGCCTTTCCTGGATGATACAAAATCTCATAATCATAGTCCTTTACTAGTTCTAACCATCATCTTTGTCTCATGTTTTATTCCTTCTGTGTGAAAAAGTACTTGAGACTCTTATGGTCAGTGTATATTTAACAATGTTCTCCGTACAAATAATGTCTCCAAATCTTGAGAGCGAATACATCTGCTGCTAACTCTAGGTCATGAGTAGGATATTTCTGCTCAGTCTTTCAATTGTCTGGAGGCATAAGCTATTACCTTACCATTCTGCATTAGCATGCACCCCAATCCTTGCTTTGACACGTCGTTATAAATTACAAAGTTTCCTGATCCACACGGAATAGTAAGTATTGGGGCTGAAATCAATCTTTGTTTCAACTCTTTAAAACTTTTCTCACAAGCCTCATTCTATTCAAATTTCTGATTCTTTCTAGTGAGCTGTGTGAGAGGTATAGATATCCTAGAAAATCCCTCCACAAATCTCCTATAGTAGCCTGCTAATCCCAAAAAACTTCGTACCTCAGAAGCATTGTTCGATCTTGACCAATTACTAACAACTTCTATTTTTGCAGGATCCACTGAAATACCTTCACTAGAAACTATATGACCTAAAAAGGCAACTTTCTCAAGCAAGAATTCACACTTTTAAAACTTCGCATAAAGTTGCTTCTCCTTCAACTTCTGCAATGTAAGTCTGAAATGCTCTTTATGTTCATTTTTGGACCACGAATAAACTAGAATATCATCAATGAACACTATTACAAACCTGTCTAGATAATCTTTAAAAACTCTATTCATCATATCCATAAAGGCTGCTGGTGCATTGGTCAGTCCAAATGGTATTACAAGAATTCGTAATGGCCGTATCAGGTCCGAAAGATTGTTTTTGGCACATCTTCTTCTTTAATTTTTAACTGATGGTATCCGAGCTCAAGTCAATCTTGGAAAATATAGTTGAACCTTGTAATTGGTCAAACAAATCATCAATCCTGGGAAGTGGATACTTATTCTTAATTGTAACTTTATTTAACTCTCTGTAATCAATACACATCCGCATTGTGCCATCCTTCTTCTTGACAAATAAATAGGAGCACCCCATGGTGAATAGCTAGGTCTAATGAACCTTTTGTCTAAGAGTTCCTGTAATTGTATCTTCAATTTTTTCAACTCTGCAGGTGCCATTCTATAGGGTGCCTTCGATATTGGTGCAGTACTAGGTAATAATTCAATAACAAACTCAATTTCCCTATTTGGTGGTAATCCTGGTAATTCTTCTGGAAAAACTTCTAAGAAATCCCTAACTATCGGTATGTCTTCGGGTCTCAATTGTTGTTCCATAAAAGTATCAATTACATTCGCTAAATACCCTGAACAACTAGTGTTCAACAATTTAGTCGCCTTTAAAACAGAAATGATAGGTACACTAGTTTTCAGTAGAGTACCGATGAGAACAAACTGATCCTCTTCGAAAGGTTGGAATATCACTCTTTTCTTTCCACAGTCAATAGTAGCATTATATTTGGAAATTCTATCCATACCGAGTATTACTTCATATTCCTACATTTCCAATATCATAAGATCCACAAATAGCTCTCCACCATCTATCTGTAATGGAACTCCTTTTAGCCACTGATCTGAATATAATCTTTCCCCTGATGGTAATGCCATACTAAATACCTCTAGCAACTTATTAGGAAGTCTATCCAATCTCTTCACATATGTTATAGATGCAAATGAATATGTGGCACCATAATCTATTAATGTATGTGTGGGTATGCGAGTGATAAGAATCTCACCTGAAACAACCGAAGGATCTGCGTCTGCATCAGCCTGAGTAAGTGAAAACACCCTAGCATTAGTCTTCCTAGGTTCTTCTTTCTTTGGCTCATTCTTCCACAATGGACACTCTCTTTTGAAATGACCTTCTTTACCATATTTATAACAAACTGTGGTATGAGCTCTACACTCTCCAGGATGGTTCTTACCATATTTTTCACATTATAGCCACTGTTGTCATCTTTGTTGTCCACTCTGTTGTCCGTTGTTGAATCTCTTGGTTTGTTCTAACCCACCTTGGAAAAATTGACTTCTTCGATTATTGTCATTGAAACAACCTGCATTGGGCTGGAAATCTCTACGGGGAAAACTAGTAGAAGCTCTAGCTCTTAGTATCTTCTCCTCTCGATGTTCAGCTCGCAAAGCTTTCTCTATTGCCTGTCCATAAGAAATTGGCCTTGTAAGTCCCATGTAAACATCTCTAGCAAGCTCTGACTTAAGTCCTTCCATAAAGCGAGTGACCTTAGTTATATCATTAGGGATCATGTCTGAGGTAAACCTTGCTAACTGATCGAATTTTCTCATATACTCAGCCACTGAAAGTTTGGCTTGTTGTAACTTACTAAATTCGTTCACCTTTGTGGCCAACACTACAGTATTGTAATATTTCTCATTGAAAACTATTTGAAATTCTGTCCATGTCATCCGACTAGTGTCTCTGGTCTACCTAATCACATCCCACCATATGCGTGCATCTTTCTTTAACATATAAACAACACAATATACTTTCTCCCTTTCATTAATCTGCATAAAATCAAAAATTGTTTCCAACGAACATTTCCATTCTTCTGCATCAAGTGGGTCTATCGTACCTTCAAATACTGGCGGGTGTTGTTTCCTAAACCATTCATACAGTGGTTCTAGAAGGTGTAATGTAGTTGGGGCCTGTGGTGGGGGTGGTGGTTGGGGAGGATGTGTGTTAGGAGGAATTTGTCTTTCCCCTTGCTGTTGTAACAGCCTCTCAATCTGTTCTACCTGCCTACGGACCATCTCATCACAGAGTTCTGCCAACTCCTGTGCATGTCTCTTAGGGGTAGAGCCCTCAGTAGCTCTAGATGTTTGCCCTCGAGTGGCAGTCATTTCTATGCTCCTTATCCTAGTAATGGTTAGCTAATAATAAACATAAAGCATGCAACAAATATAAATTAATGCACATAAAATTCTTACTTGTGAGCTGAGTGATTCTCTTCCTCGATATACACATATGGATGGTCTACAGAAACGATTTAAACCTCTACTCTGATACCAACTTGTAATGCCTTTATTGTCACATACTACTAGTAGGAAATTTATTAACTTTCTAAATACAAGGTGTTACTTTTAGAAAATAATCCGGTAATTATTTTTCTGAAAATTAAGGACTAATTTGAAAATTTTATTTTCTTTTAAAACTCTATAGATAGCTGCCTTTACTGACAAAACAAAGTGTAGATCAGTGTATACATATATTACAAAACGAAAGGTAGTAAATATGTGCCAAAAAGAATGAACTAAAAACTACTTCATTGAGAGACTACAAAACATCCCTAAATACACAAACTAGGCCCCCACATGTGGTCAAAATATCCATATGGACAATACCAAGGTTGGGCCTCTACTCTAGCTCACAAGCTTATGCTGTCATTTCAATTATTACCTGCAACACAAGACTACAATGAGCTACAACTCAGTAAGTAAAGTAATGGATGTCATGTTGCTCAATGACATGAAATAAATGTATGACCATGCCTGATTAAATGTTTTGGCAAAAATATTTTCCTTTAGGCCCCCTTATTTTGTCTTGTGCACACTGTCCGGTTCGGCACTATGTCTGCAGGGCTTTCAGAACTAATGGTGTCCCATGGGTTCTCCTTCCGCCGGCTTTTACCACAATAGGGCTCATTACTAACCTTACTCCTTCATTATCCCATCGAGCTCAAGAGATAAGGCGGCCCGAAACTGTAATATAATTTAGTATATATTTTGGAGAAGTACTATGGCAACCTTTCTAACGAATCCCATCAGACTTGCCCCTCTCCTGGGGCTGCCACTCCAAATTGTAAACTTGCATCCTGCTTCCCCGTAACAGTGACACAAAACTTTCTGAAAATTGCATGGTCTCCACGTTTATGTGATAAATATAGCTTTGCAAGACTATACTAAGGCATTTCAGAAATCTGTCACTCTTCTTAAACTTTTTTGTAAAACTTGCATGGCCTCATGATATATATGATAATGCCATACTAAAATTTCTAAGCATGTAGACAGAAATAGAAATATCAATATTCATGCTTATAACCTGAATACAGAACATAAAAACATAATAGACATCCACATAACACATAATTCTTGTGTAGCAGTTGAATACTTTACTTACCTCACCTCCAAGCTTTCTACCTCTTTGCTCGTGAAAATGCTCTTTGCTCAAGGTACGGTTAATGTGTTCCTAAGAGTTAACAATTGGTAAATTCTTTGATCATTATGCAAGTTGTGCTATTTTATTTCATTTATTTATTTTTATAACCAGAATTTACACATTCTCAAAATATTTATAATTACGAGAATTTGAATCACCAAGAAAATAAACTTTTACTTTAAACAATTCGACAATGCAGAGTAAAGAGAAATTTATTATTCCAATTATTCCTACTAAATATTTTTGTCACCAAAGCTTTTGAAATTAAGTAAACAAAACCTTTCCATTTCTAGAAATGTAACCTAGTATATATCTTAATAAACATAGCCAGTTTCTCAAGCTTTAATTATATAATAATAAATTCACATATATCTAAACACTAATAGTAGTCAGAAAGCATGTTAGAATTAAGTTACAACCACTAGCTTCAAGTATTCGTACATGCCGTAAAATGATTCTTGGTTAAAACTTCCTAAAAATATGAGTGAATTACTAGTAAAATAATACTATATCTTGAATACTTAATTTTTATCTACAATGGTTATCTAATTACATACAAACAAAAACTAAGCCTTTAAAACAAAGGATTCATTATTTTAACTAAGCCCAAGTATTATCTTGACAACCTTCACATATTACATACATCTCAAGTATGTCCTTAAATAGACGTGTGGACTCAATTATTTCAATGGGTAAACTCAATCAAAAACGTGAAACAGACCATATACTTTATTCAGTAAAGTAAAAGAGATAACAACCACACTATTAATTAGTTCATACCTCACCTCAATAAACCACCCATTTATATATCTATCTCAATTCGACAGCACATTCACACCCAATACAAACTAATGAAAAAGATGATAACCTCGTACCTCATATATGTATATAGGTAATCAAGAGAGGGTATAACTCAGAGAAAGATAATCAGATGGTACTCTTTTATTTATTCATCACATAAACAAGTTAAGATGAGAGTGTAAAGATATAGCTATGTTTACCCCGTTTGAGAGAGAAAGGGATAGAACTAAAAATTGAGTAATATAAATCTATTAACCAGTACTAATAACACAAAGACCAAGTAATGTCTCTTTAATACATTAAACTTGGAGTTTCAGCCAAAACTAACCGACTAAGTCGGTTCCTTTTTCCCTTTTTTTTAACATATATAAATTCAATACGAATAAGGCATATCTATACACATAGATACTATCAACAATAATATCCTAAAAATTTAACAATATTTGATTCCTATGTTCACGATATTAAAACAAATATACGTACCATAATGTCAATAAGGAGTTTAAAATAATAACCAACATTTACTAGTAATCTGGGACAAATAACTCTAAAATAAAACAAGAATAGTAGAAGAATAAAAATCACATATCACATTAATCTTAATTAACTTAAATCATGTTTTTTTTAAATTAAACTTAATTAACTTAATTAAACTATAATGTAAATAGCCATAACAAAACAATCTGACTAAATACTCGTTGAACTCGTACCGAAGAGCAACTCCAGAGCATTTCACAGCAAATAAAAATTACTTTGAGAACAGAAATTTAATAACCAAGATTTAAGAATTTAAATACTCAAAATAATAAGCACAAGCACATGCACTTACGACAGCAATATCAAAAGCAATGCAATCATGCTACTATTGGCTCTCTTTGTTACATGAGGAGCTGGATGTCACAATATTCAAATGCAACAACTCCTTTAAATGTTCAACCACCAAAGCTTGAGTTGAAACCATTACCATCAGATCTCAAATACTCCTTTATAAGAGAAAATAAGACTTTTCCTTTAATTATTTCTTCTAAACTCGAGGCCTAATAAGAGGGTAAGTTGTTACAAATTCTTAAACTACACAAAACTGCATTCAGATGGACCATAGCTAACATAAATAGAATAAGTCCTTTAATTTGCTCACACAAGATTTATTTAGAGGATAATAACAAACCCACAAGAGAAATACAACAGAGTTTTAATCCTATTATGAAAGAAGTAGTGAGAAATAAAGTCATTAAACTCCTAGATAATGGAATCGTTTCTCCTATTTCTAATTAAAAAAAAATGGGTGAGACATACCCAAGTTATACCTAAGAAATCCAAAGTTACTATAGTCAAAAATGAAAATACTGAATTAATTCTAACTAAGACCATTACTGGTTGGCGCATGTGCATTGACAACCAGAAGCTTAATTCAATGACTAGGAAAGATCATTTTCCTTTTCCTTTCATGGATCAAATTCTAGAAAGAGTTTTAGGACGTGAATTTTACTGTTTCCTAGATGGGTGTTCAGGATAAAATCAAACTGAAATTGCACTTGAAGATCAAGAAAACTACTTTCACACGTCCATTTGGTATTTTTGCCTATTTTAGGATGCCTTGTAGATTATGTAATACACAAAATAATAGTAGTTTTTCGATAAAATGTAGTTTTCACGCATTCGAAGCGAATTCACTGTGTGTTTAATAGGCTAGATTCAATGTCTAGGACTCATTTATAGTCTTTTATTTGTCAGCTCCAGCTAAGCACAAGGTGTCATTCAGGGCACTAATTCATATTTAGTTGCACTAAGCTAGCTTTGATTAGGCTTAATCGCGTAATGTTGTTTTTGTGCATTCTAATAATTAAGTGCTAATACTATGTTTGCATTGTTAATTGGAGTCTAATTGACTTTCTTTTTATGTTTAATGATTGGTTAAGGGGCTAGGTTCCACCAAATTACAATAAGATTGGCCATATAGGATCATAAGTCAAAGTATGACTAGTTTTCACTTTCTAAGGTAGGATTCACCAACTTTGGCTATACTTGGGTGTATAGGAGTGACCAGCAACGTGGTAACTATGATAAAGATTTTCTAGAGTTGGACACATGGAAAGTAATATGCAAAATACCCAAAATACCCCTTAGAATTTAAGTTATACCTTTTCTTAGCCATTAAGTGTTGATTTTGGGTCAAATCTAGTTATTTGTTTTCCCTTTCTCTCCAGCCACGACCTGAAACTCTCCAATACGTTTTCTGACTTCTCTCAACTTTCCTCAAATATTTCCAAGAGTTTCCAAGTGATAGAACTCAAATTGTAGCCCTAGAAAGCAAGATAGACCAAAACTAGTCAAGGTAATTCTACTAAGTCCTTCTTTCTAGGTCTTGTCCTTTAATTTCAATTCTCCACTTGCTACCACTTAAATAATGGTTTCTTCAGGTCCTCTTGAGTCCTAAAATCTAATTCTAAGTATTGAGAATCAGTTTGGTGGAGGTAGAAAGCAAGAGCTCCAACGAAAGCTCAAACTAGTCAAGGTAAGGTTTAAGTGGGAGTTTGAATTTGTAGTGAAATTATTTTGTTTCAGCTCTTAAACCAAAACTATTATTTTGAGAATAATGGTCTTAGGTACCCGTATATATCACTGAATACATAAAATTTAGGTGGAGGATTAAAGTTTAACCTAGGCCCCAAAAATTGCTATTTATAGATTTAAGTGTTTTCATGTATAGTAGATTAAGTTTTCCATATTTGCAATCTGATTTCTTAAACTTATAGTGTATATTTTATTGATTCTATTATTTATTACACTTATTTGATGGTTTGTTGTGATGGCACACAAGTGTAAAAGCCGTTTAAACTTTGTGAAAATTGAAAGAAATTCAAGTGCACTTAGGCTGTTCCAAATGATCCTCTTTGATGTGTTTATGTGGGAATTAGATTATTAATTGTTATTGCAGGTCTAAAACCATGATTTTAATCATGTGGAAATATCCTAAAAATAGGGGAGGTGCTGTCCAAATATTTTAAAAATAAAATGACACCACTTAGGAGCAAATGAACTAGTTTTTAAAAAATTATATGTCATTTTGGACCATTTTATACTAATGAACTAGCATTCATATTTTAATACTTTTCAACAGTTTTTCAATGCTAGTTGTTTATTGTCAAGTACCTTAAGTGATTTATATGCTTCTGAGTCATTTTAAGATCAAGTTTCCTAATTTGATGAAAGTTGTTATTTCAGTCTTATTCAAGTATCTTAATGCATTCTTTTTATAAAATGTGCGTCTTGAATAATAGTAATTTATGATAGGTGATTAGCACACCAATCTCTAGAGGATATTGACTCTTTCCACTATCAATTCCTATTTAAGACACGAGGTAAGTAAAGACTTACAACTGCATCACAAGAACTTTATGGAAGATATGATTATGTGAAACTTAGTTATTCCTAAAAGTTATGAAATGGCATGTGTATGGTGCGTCTTGTATGCAAATGAAGAATTTTATTATAAGAGTATTTGAAAGTGAGTACCATTATACCAATTTTATAAGAAAAGTTTAAATAGCAGTTGCTAGGTAAGTCTGTTAATACAGACTCTCTCGTTGAAGTGGGGTTTGCAGATCTTATGATGTGTCTCATTGAATCGGGACAATATTAGCACGGTGTAGGATGCCCTTTTGATGAGGGAAGGAGTTTTCAAAAGCCTCACATGACGGTCATACCTTATTTTTACTCTTGGCCAGAGTTTCCGCCCAATGTTATTACAACCTATTGACTTACAGGACAAGCAATGTGCTAAAGGGCCTAACTAAGAATAATTTTTAAGGAAAATGCATGGACTCAAATGTTTAAGAAAGAAAAGGGTACAACGGGAACTTTATGAGATTTTAAAGCATTCATAAGCATGCATAGTTTTTACTTACTGAGCTTCAGCTCATTTTAGTCTTGTAATGCAGATGAGGAGGCACATTTTGGTATTGACTAGCTGGTTGCCTGACTTGTCTTTCGTCGCCATGATCATACAGATATAGACGAGCTTGACCTGTGGGCGAAATTTTTGTTTTGAGATATTTTGGTATAATGTAAATACTACTGTTGATGGCAAAATAGACTGGTGAAAACCTCTTTTGATTGTACATTTTGTAAAGACACTTTTAACATGAAATGCCATGCAATTGCTTTTATTTAAAGGTTTTAGAAAGTTTAAAATTGCCCACCTTTTTATCAAAACAAAAGATATGGTAGAACAAAGAATAATACTTCATAGTTTGAATGTATATGATAATTTGGTTAAAATAGAGGGTATTACACTTTATCACCCTATTCTTGCAATTAGTCAAGGCATTTGAAGTTGCTAGAAATGGTCATCGTAAAATGACAGGAATTGGATTACATACTTCAGTAGTTTGTGTATCCAAGATAATAAAATCTATAGGATATATGAATTGATCAACTTGAACCATTATGTCTTCGACTATTGCCTTTGGGGCTTTGATTGATCTATCGATAAGCAAAAGAGTGACAAAAATCAGTTTTATTTTACTTAGATTGAATCTTTGATAAATCGAATATGAAAGTAAGTTCACACTAGCTCCAAGGTCAAGTAAAGCCTTTTCAACTTTTTTGTTCACCAATAATAAATGAAATTATAGGACAACTAGGGTCTTTGTATGTAAAAATCCGGATTTTGGGAGGGTAATTTGGACATTTTACCAATTTTTTGAATGATTAATTTGCAAAAGTTTTGTGCAGAAGGACTGAATTGCAATTTTTTGGGGACAGAATTGATAGAGATTTGAAAATTTGGAGACTTATGTACAATTTTTCAAAATTGCACTGCCCCATAAAACAGAGTCACGTGACCCTGTTTCTTTTTCCCATTCTCTCTTCTCTCTCTCCCTCCTGTCGACCCTCTCTCCCTCATCTCTCTCTGTCTCTCAGCCGTACACCACCGAAGGGGAGCCGCCCCACCTCCAACTACCACCCAATTGCAAGGACCGCCAGTGGACCTCGCCAGCACCACACTGAGCTCGTCGCCAACCACCAGAAGCCGCCGGAGAAGCCCACCAGAGCCAGAGAAGAGAAAGTGGCCACGTAGGAGTTTTCGTCGCCGGTGACGATTACGGCCACCATTCCACCTCAAACCGGACTCGTTGGATTTGTATCATCGAGAGGAAGTTCAAGATATATATATCTTAACCCCATAATGCCGAATCAAAAGTTGCCATTTTTGGAATATTTTGAACTTGATTTGACTTTTTGATCCGGCCATTGGAATGTGTTTTTGTTGTCATTTTTGGATTGTACTCGGAAAATGGGGAAGTTTGATATATATATTGCCTATGTTTGGTGACCGGCACAAAAATCGAGATCGGACTGTCGAGATTTGCCTCGATTTGCGTGCCACCAGTCCGGTGTGAGCCCAGACCCGAATTGGACAAGTTATATGTCTAACTAGCTATTTTGGGTGCTAGGAATTCAGTGAAGAGGTTCGTTTGTGGAATTGAAGCTTCGTTGAGAAATTGGTTTTTCGCAAGAAGACGATCGAGGGCTTGGAATTGGTTCCTGACCCTCCGAGTGATCTTCAACGACACCTTGAGGATTCAATAGCATGGTATCGCTATTCGAGCGAGGTAGGACTCAATTACCCCTGTTTTATATCGTTTTCGAATAAAACTTATTTTCTGCGATACATGAGAACAAACGTGATTTTTAGACTATTTAAACATCTATGATGGGACTTGATTGTATGATGTATACATATTGTATTGCTCTGGGAATTTTCTGAGTACAAGTTTTTTTGGGTATATTAAAAATAGGGTCGTTATGCTGCCCATTTTCCTATAAAACCTAGTATGCTGATTTTATTGAAAAACCCGAGCATGATTATTTTCACACTTCAGTTCTGTATTGCACGTGTCAAAGGATCATACATGAGCACCGTGTTAGCATTGTAGATTTACAGCATGGCGTTGCGTGCCCCACCGTCGGTGTAGAGTCCGTAAACCCGAGCCAGGTTTTGTTACTTCTGATTACCTCTCCATTTGGCAAGCGTAGGCAATTTGGTTGCCCCTCCAGGTTTGGTAAGCGACACACGGGTGTCCCCTCCGGGTATGGGCTTAGGTGTCAGGCAGGTTGTTAGACATACTTAGTGCCATCATCCTGGGTTTCCACAGATGAGAGGATGAGAGCTCATGGGTATCGGTTGATTTGTGTCATGTGCATATGAATTGAATGGTTTTGATTACACTGCTTTATATATATATGGATTTCTGGTTTGGATTATATATATATATATATGTTTTGGACTAAACTAGCCATGCAGGAATTCTTCATCACTAAAATATTTTCAACCGAGGTAATTATTTTTCCTACTGGGCATTTTATGCTCACCCCCCTTACCTTCTTCCTCAAGTGATGTCCAGTACAACCTTTGTGATCAAGAGGAGTAGGAGGTCATCTTGACTATATTTAATTTCTTAGTAATGCTAGAAGCTTGTTGTCATGGTGTTTGGATTGATTGGGATTTTTTTAGCATTGAACCAAGATTACTACATTCTATTTTTTTCTGTGAACTTATGTATGCCATTATGAGATTTGAGTTTCGTTGTGGATGATGGTGATGCTTGGACTTATATTTGATTTTGTGTTTTCAAATAATTATTCGATCTATGTTTGATGGTGTATTCGAACTGTGGGAGTGGTTCATGGGATAAAATTCCAATTATTTTATTTAAATGGACCGTTTTATAAAACTAGAACTTTTGACACTTTTCAAATAAATCAAGGAATTTCCCATTTTTGTGAAATTCCCCTTCTGCCACTGGCCTGGGTTTTGGGTTGTGGCAGAAATTTTTGGTATCAAAACTTTGAGTTTAACAGCTCGGATGTATCACCATTAAACTAGATTGAAGTTGATTTTATGACAAGCATTCATCATTATCGTATTAACAGTTTGGCATATTGTTTAAGACTTTTAAGGATGCCTCCAAGAAGAGTTCCGAGGCACCAGCCGGGTGTCGAACCTCCTTGTCTGTATTTCACTCATCTGATCGAGGCAATGCAGCAGACATTCATCCAAATGAGCAATCCAGACTATCAGCCTCTAGCTCCGAGGGAACGTTAGTTGGATCAGGCTGATCATCTCCAACGGTTCATGCGTCTCCAGCCAGGGCAGTTTGATGGGAGACCAGAATCTCTCACAGATGGAGAGGCACTTTTGGGCTCTTGGTACTCTGGTTGAGTTTTGGGCTGTGTTTGCTGTTACCCGTTTGCCGGGGAGTGCCATTCGTTGGTGGGAAACAGTGGAACGGATGCAAGATGTAGTGGGGTTGACTTGGGAAGACTTTGAACAGATTTTCAAGGCCCAGTATGCCAATAAGGATCAACAGGATGAAGTTGTGAACCGGTTCGCGACATTGATTCAAGGTAACAAAACAGTGAATGAGTACCTGATAGAGTTCACTGAGTTGGCAAGTTTTGCTCTTGGACTGGGTAGGAGTGAGAAGTATCGAGTTGCCAAGTTCAAGAGTCGTTTGAATCGGAACATTTTCAACAGAATTGGTACTCAAACTTTCCATACTCTTCCTGAGATTGCAGTGGCTGCCCAGTGGGCAGAGGCCATCGAGGAAGGATTGGATTCTAGGAGGAACCGACGGATAGGTAATGACAGGAAAGCCACCAGAAGAAACCAAGGGCAGTGGTTAGCCCAGGGCACTCCAAATAGTGGGAGCTCGAACAATAGTGGTTCTTTAGGAGGTGGCAGAGGCAGTCCGTATAGAGGATGCTTTATTGTGGCCAGTAGGATCATCGGAAGAAGGAGTGTCCCAACCGTCTGCAGAAATCTCCTCTTTCTCAGGGAAGACTACAGAGGAGCCAGTCCGGTTCTATTTCTTATTAGAACACTCAAGCAAGGCTGCAATAGTCACAGGGAGTTTTGCAAGCTTTTACTTCCCCTCAGCCTTATCAATATCAGTACTGCCCTAAGGGCTTTACTCAGAACTTTCAGACTCCTCAGGTCTCAGGGAGTCAGAGTGGGCATGGTTTTGGCAGTAGTGGTCCTGGATCCAGCAGTAGCCATCCAGGCCAGGGAAGAAGCAACAAAGGGAAAGGGAAGGAGACTGGCCAAGCCTATGGTTTTACTGGGGTAGACGACACTCAAGATCGAACCGGCCGAGGTGTTGTTGACGGTATGATCCTTCTTTTACACTCTTAGGCACATGTTTTATTTGATACTAGTGCGTCCCATTCATTCATATCCTTGTTGTTTGCTCAACTGTTAGGGTTGGAATTTTCTGATTTGGATTATGTATTGACGTTGGGTACACCTTTGGGAGAAGTAGCTGATGTTTCTAGTGTGTGTAAGTCTTGTCGGGTTGCAGTTGGTGATAGGAAGCTTCTTGCTGATTTGATTGTGTTGTCGATAGGATAGTATGATGTGATTCTTGGTATGGATTGGTTGTCGAAGTATTGAGCCATTATGGACTATCACACGAAGCGAGTGTCTCTTTTTCCTAGTGATGGATATCCTATTGTCTATCAGGCTGGGATGAGTCCGTTGCTGGTAAATTGACCTAACACTTAGGAAAATCATGCATGCATGCAGATATAGAAAATACATGATCATATCATGAACGCAACAAAAAAATTAGCGGATTTCGGTTTTAAAATTTTTACATGAAAACAGTTTTCATAACCATATAATACACATGCATCATATACAGGATCATGTACAACATAAATCAAATCTAGATACAAAACCCTAGAGATGAGATTAGGGTTTACCACTTGTAGTGTGTTCCTCCTCGATCTCATTATTGATGGTGATCAAACTTCCAACCCTAAATCTTCTTGTCTATGCTCTTGCTCTTGGTTGGCGAAGTGAGTGGGCACCAAGTCGAAACCTTCGTTGGAGAACGATCAAGAACGCCTTCGTGATCCTATGGGAGACGGGGATGTGAGATGAGATTATGAGATTGTAGAAAACATTTTTCTCTCTCACTTAGCCTAGGTTGGCCGAAATCTCTCACTCTCTCCCTATGCCTTATGCGTGTGACTCCTTAGAGTTACTATAAAGTTTTTCCTCTCATATATCTTATATATATGGGACCAAAAACTGCTAACCCTAGTCTAATTAGGATTGGGCTTATTCTCCAATTTGGGCTTTGGGTGTATTTTTATAAATATGTCCAAGTCATGAAACTTATTTATAAAAATACCAACTTCTGTGTAAAATCATTATTTTACACAGTTTCATGAAACTTATTTCACAAATATCAC
>JXTB01000078.1:691740-711664 GCA_002914805.1 Parasponia andersonii
GGTATCAAGTGGAGAATTGAAATAATAAAACAAAACCTAGGAAGGAGAATTAGTAGAATTACCTTGACTAGTTTGGACCTATCTTGCTTTCTTGAGCTCCAAATTGAGTTCTACCACTTGGAAACTCTTGGAAATGGTTAATGGGAGCTGAGAGAAGTCTAAAAATGAGTGTGAGAGTTTCAGGTCGTGGCTGGAGAGAAAGGACAAGAAAATGATCAGATTTGGTCCAAAAGTGATACTTAATAATTAAGAAATGGCATAACTTAAGTTCTAAGGGATATTTTGGGAATTTTGCACCTTACTTTCCACGTGTCCAGCGCTAAAACATCCTTAGCATACTCACCACATTGCTGGTCCATCCTATACACCCAAGTGTAGACCAAAATGGTGAAACCTAGCTTAAGAGGTGAAAACTAGTGATACTTTGACCTATATTCCCATATGGCCAATCTTATTGTAATCTAGTGAAACCTAGCCCCATAACCAATCATTAAGCATAAAAATAAGTCAATTAGACTCCATTTAATAATGGAAACAAAGTATCAATGCCTAATTATTAGAGTGCACAAAGATGATATTACGCGATTAAGCTTAAACTAAGCTAGCTTAGTGTAATTAAACACAGTTCAGTATAGTAACTGCCACCTCGTGCTTACCTGAAACCAACATTTTTGAAAATGCTAGAAATGGTTTCTACACATTAAATAAAAGCTATTTGACATGTTAAATGCACAGTGAATTTGGCTCCGAAAAGCGTGAAAAATACATTTTACCGAAAAACTACTATTTGACCAAGTTATCAACATATATGATTTTAATGCATGTTCGTATAGTATTACTATTCATAAATGTATTCTTTGTTCCTTTCACACACCAAGCTCTCTCTCTCTGAGGGTATTGAGCCTTTACACTGCATGAGAGCACTTCCATAAATATTAGTACAATAATACAGATCATTTAACAATCAGAATGAGAAATTTACCATGAAATTGATACTAGTTACTTGATATGTCTATTATGCAATATGAATATGTTTATTATTGGCTTTTTATGTTTGTGAGAATCTTGGGCATCATAGGTGTGAAATTCGACATATTCTCCGATCATAAAAGTTTGAAGTACCTCTTTACCCAAAAGGATCTGAACTTGAGACAGCGAAGATGGGTTGAGTATATGAAGGATTATGACTTCAACCTACGGTATCATCCTGGTAAGGCTAATGTTGTAGCTGATGCACTGAGTAGGAAGCCTCGTGGTGCACTAGCTGCACTGGTGTTTGAAGATTGGAGGAACTTAGTTGCGATTGGTGACTACAACTTGCAGTACTTCGAGAATAAAATTGTTGCTTGCGTGAGCAACGTTGTGATTTCTCCATCACTTCTCCAGATTGTCCAGTAGAGTTAGTGGCAAGACAAGGAGTTATGGAGAACCTGGACCCAACTTCAGAATGGTGAACAGTTAGATGGTTAGAGCACTAATAGGGAAGGGTTTTTGCTTTTCAGTGGGAAGTTAGCTATAGCTAATGACCCTAATCTTCGAGAAACCATTCTAACTGAGGCTCACAAATCAAGGTTCACCATACGTCCGGGTAGTGATAAGTTGTACCGAGACTTGAAGAGACAGTATTGGTAGAAAGGGATGAAGAAGGATGTAGCTACCTTTATGGCCAAGTGTTTGATTTGTCAGCAAGTCAAGGCTGAACACCAGAGGCCAGTTGGATTACTTCAGCCATTACCAATTCTGGAATGGAATTGGGACAAGATCATGATGGACTTCGTGACCCATTTGCCAAAGACCTTGAGGAAGAATGATGCAGTTTGGGTGGTAGTCGATCGGTAGACGAAGAATGCTCACTTTATACCGATCCGGATAGACTACTCACTTACTAAGCTCAGTAGACTGTATATGGAGAACATCATACGCTTGCATGGTGTGCCTTCAAGTATAGTCTCCGACAGAGATCTAAGATTCAGTTCTAAGTTTTGGAGAGCCTTGCAGAAAGCATTGGGTACACAGTTGGATATCAATACGGCTCACCATCCTAAGTCAGATGGTGAGTCTGAAAGGACCATTCAGATTCTTGAGGACATGCTGTGGTGCCCATGATTCTCACATGCATATTAAGCCAATAATAAATATGTTCTAATTGCATATTAGGCATCTAGAAGTCGTTAATACTAGTTTAATAGTAACATGCTCATTCATTATGTTATGTGCATTTATATACATATTATTACACTAATGATTGTCGAAGTGTCCAATGTAGTGTAAAGGTCCAATACCCTTAGAGAGAGAGCTCGGTGTGCTAAAAGAACAAAGAATATTGTTACAAAAGTAATACTAAGAATATTGTTACAAAAGTAATACTATGTTTGTATCATTAATTGGAGTCTAATTGACTTTATTTTTATGTTTAATGATTGGTTAAGGGACTAGGTTTTACAAAATTACAATAGGATTTGCCATATAGGATCATAAGTCAAAGTATGACTAGTTTTCACTTTCTAAGGTAGGATTCATCAACTTTGGCTACACTTGGGTGTATAGGAGTGACCAGAAATGTGGTGACTATGCTAAGGATGTTTTAGAGCTGGACACATGGAAAGTAATGTGAAAAATACCCAAAATACCCCTTAGAATTTAAGTTATACCTTTTCTTAGCCATTAAGTGTTGATTTTGGGTCAAATCTTGTCATTTGCTTTCCCTTTCTCTCCAGACACGACCTGAAACTCTCCAATACATTTTTTGACTTCTCGCAACTTCCCTCAAATATTTCCAAGAGTTTCCAAGTAGTAGAACTCAAATTGGAGCTCTAGAAAGCAAGATAGACCAAAACTAGTCAAGGTAATTCTACTAAGTTCTTCTTTCTAGGTCTTGTCCTTTAATTTCAATTCTCCACTTGCTANNGGAAGAAAGCAAGATCTCTAACAAAAGCTCAAACTAGTCAAGGTAAGGTTTAAGTGGGAGTTTAAATTTGTAGCGAAATTCTTTTGTTTCAGCTCTTAAACCAAAGCTATTATTTGATGAATAATGGTCCTTGGAACCCTTATATATCACTGGAAATATAAAATTTAGGTGGAGGATTAAAGTTAAACCTAAGGCCCTAAAGATTGCTATTTATGGATTTAAGTGTTTTCATGTGTGGTAGATTAAGTTTTCCATATTTGTAATCTGATTTCTTAAACTTATAGTGTATATTTTGTTGATTCTATTATTTATTGCACTTATGTGATGGCTGATTTTGGCAGGAACTGGGATGATCATCTTCCTTTGGTAGAATTTGCTTATAATAACAGTTACTAGACCAGTATAGGTATGGCTCCATATGAAGTGTTGTATGGAAGGACGTATAGGTCACCTTTGTATTAGGCAGAACCCAAAGAGCATGTTACTCTTAGACCTGAACTGATTGAAGAGACTAATGAGAAGATCAAGGATATCCGGGAGAGACTCAAAGATATTCAGAGTCGTCAGAAGAGTTATGTTGACCCAAAGAGGCATGAGGTAGAGTTCAATACTGGTGATTCCGTATTCTTGAAAGTGACTCCAAGACATGGTGTGACAAGATTTGGGGTTAAGAGTAAGCTTGCTCCGAGGCATATTGGTCCCTTTAAGATCATTGAGAGAATTGGACTAGTGGTGAATCGCTTGAATCTACCTGCACAGTTGGGTCACGTGCATAATGTGTTTCACGTGTCTGAAGAAGTATATGCTGGACCAATCTCATGTTGTTCAGTATGTGCATGTACCGATCCAAGAGGATGCGTCCTATGAAGAGCAGCCTGTTTGCTTATTGGCTAGAGAGTTGAAGGTGCTTCACAACAGAGAGATTCCGCTTGTGAAGGTGCTTTGGGAACATCACAAAGAAGACGAGGCTACTTGGGAACTCGAGAAGGAGATGTACGAGAAGTACCCTCATTTGTTTAACCTTCAGTTAGAAGTTGTGTTGTGATGTAAGCCTTGACTTATTCTTTGAATTTCGGGACAAAATTCTTTTAAGGAGGGAAGAATGTAAAAACCTAGATTTTGGGAGTGTAATTTGGAAATTTTATCAATTTTCTGGATATAATAATGGGGGGATTAATTTGCAAAATTTTTATGCAGAAGGACAGAATTGATAGAAATTTGAAAATTTGGGGACTTATGTGCAATTTTTGAAAAATTGCACTGCCCTATAAAACAGAGCCACGTGACCCTGTTTGTTTTTCCCACTCTCTCTTCTCTCTCTCCTTCGTCTCTCTCTGTCTCTCGGCCGCGCACCACTGAAGGGGAGCTGCCTTGCCTCCAATCACCGCCCAGCTGTAGGGACCGCTAGCGGACTTTGCCAGCACCGCGCTAAGCTCATCCCCGACCACCAGAAGCCGCCGGAGAAGCCCACCGGAGCCAGAGAAGAGAAAGTGGCCGCTGAGGAGTTTTAGTCGCTGGCGACAATTCCGGCCACCATTCAACCTCAAACTGATCTCGTTGGATTCGTCTTGTCGAGAGGAAGCTCAAGGTATATATATCTTAACCCCATAATGCCCGAATCAAAAGTTACCATTTTTGTAATGTTTTGAGCTTGAGTTGACTTTTTGATCCGGCCGTTGGATTGTGATTTTGTTGTCATTTTTGGATTGTACTCGGAAAATGGGGAAGTTTGATTTATATATATTGCCTATGTTTGGTGACTGGCACAGAAATCTAGATCAGACGGTCGAGATTTACCTCGCTTTGCATGCCACCAGTCCGGTGTGGGCCCGGACCCAAATTGGACAAGTTATATGTCTACCTAGCTATTTTGGGTGCTAGGAATTCAGTGAAGAGGTCATCTTGATTGTAGTTCGTTTCTTGGTAATGCTAGAATCTTGTTGTCATGGTGTTTGGATTGTTTGGGATTTGTTTAGCATTAAACCAAGATTACTACATTCTATTTTTGTCTATGAACTTATGTATGCCATTATGGGATTTGAGTTTTGTTGTGGATGATGGTGATGCTTGGACTTATATTTGATTTCGTGTTTTTAAATAATTATTCATGTTTGATGGTGTATACGAACTATGGGAGTGGTTCACGGGATGAAATTCCAATTATTTTATTTAAATAGACCGTTTTATAAAACTAGAACTTTTGACACTTTTCAAATAAATCAAGGAATTTCCCATCTTTGTGAAATTCCTCTTCTGCTACTGGCCCAGGTTTTGGGTCGTGACATTGTATATCAAAGCATTATTGTTTTGCAAAATTACACTTACTTGTTCTGCTAGGAAGGCTTTCCATTTCACATTTAGTTTTCTTTTTTACTGTGCATATTATTGGGATATTTTTCCTAAAAAGTAGATTTCTAATTTTACTATTTTAGTGTAAACAATTTTCTCTTATCTGCAATTATGATATTTGCTAGATTAAACTGTCTCAGCTGAATAGTTTATTTATCTGAAAAAGATTCTATGACTTTATTTGTATACAAAGAAACAAACATGAATAAGTGTTAATTGTGGGGAGATTTGTTTCTTTATCTAAGTTTAAATTAATTAGTTCATAATCTATAAATAAAGAGAGAATACTTTATTTACTAAAGAAATACTTTATTTACTAAAGATTGTAGTATTTGCCTATCTCAACAAGAATAATGTGTCTCAAAATTATTGAAGTGTCTGACTTCTGATAGAAATAATAGTACAACATAAATAAGTTATGTATATTGAACTGGACTAGTAATATAAAAAATTGAAGTGCTGTAACTTAATTCCTATATTACTACAAACTAACTCTTAGTATGTAGATCTTAATACTTAATATTTGACTAGATTTGCTTTCATAGGTTATAGCCTTTTGATTTGTTAAAAGACTAATCTCTATAAAATTAGAAGTGAACTTTGGTATATTAGATGTTATGGCTTATGATTTGATAAGAACACCAAATAGTTAAGGACACTATACATTAATGCCATTTTAAGGTCTTTCAAAATTCATGGAATAATTAAATCTAAGATCTTAATATTCACTTTGTGAATTGGTTGATAATTTTGTCTAAATGGCCATTGAGAACAAAATTATTGACAATAATATTCCTTGATAGAAAGATAGTAACTTAAAGGTAAATATGTGTTGGAGGGGTATTGCAGTAATTTTATTTATCCAACTACGACATTGTATAAGGATTCTATATATGGTATAAAATATGCTATATGGATCAGTTAATCAAGACTAGTTGATTAAATCTCTATAAAAGGCATGACATTTAATATAAGAATGCAGTATTGGGCCTCTAGTAGAGTGTTCCCTTTTCTATTAGTATTTATTTAAATACCATAAGAAGAGTTATTATGTATTTATATATTTATCATACTATTAAAGTTTAGATTATTTGGATCCATTAGAATCCTTATCTAACTCAACAAAGCTCATTAATTGGTTGGTGGTATTTGTGAAATTAATTTCATGAAATTGTGTAAAATAATGATTCTACACAGAAGTTAGTAATTTTATAATTAAGTTACATGAGTTGGACATATTTATAAAAATATACCCAAAGCCCAAATTAGAGAACAAGCCCAATCCTAGTTAGACTGGGATTAGCAGTTTTGGGCCCCTTATATATAAGATATATGAGAGAAAAAAATGCACAGTAACCCTAGCAATGTTACAAAAATTAGAGGGAAAGGGAGAGAGAGATTTTGGCCAAGGCTGAGTAAGAGAAGAGAGAAAAAGTTTCTTGTAATCTCAAAGTCTCGTCTCACATCACGGTGTTCCAAAAGATGAAGGAGGTATTCTTGATCGTTCTTCAATGAAGGATCCAACTTGGTATCTACTCGCCTCATAACCTAGAGCCAGAGAGTAGACAAGAAGATCTAGGGTTTGATATTTGATTACCATCAAAATGGAGATGAAGGAGGAGTACACTATAAGAGGTAAACCCTAATCTCACTTCCAGGGTTTATGCATCTAGATTTGATTTATATTGTATATGATACTGTAATTGATATATGCATGTTCTATAGTTACGAAAATTGTTTTCATGAAAATTTTAAAACCTAAATCCACTAATTTTTCCACTGTATTCCTGATGTGATCATGTGTTTTCCATAGTTTCCATGCATGCATGATTTTTCTAAGTGTTAGGTCCTACGTATCTGTGATGCCCAAGTTTCTCACATACATAATAAGCCAATAATAAACATGTTCATATTACATAATAGACATATCATGAAACTAGTGTCAATTTTATGATGAATTGCTCATTTTGCTCATTAAATGCTTTTAATATATATTATTATACTAATAGTTCTCGAAGTATTCCCATGCAGTGTAAAGGCTCAGTATCCTCAGAGAGAGAGAGCTTGATGTGTGAAAAGAACAAAGAATATGTTCATGAATAATAATACTATATGCACATGCATTAAAAACCATATCTGTTGATAACTTGGTCAAATAGTAGTTTTTCGGTAAAATGCATTTTTCACACTTTTCAGAGCCAAATTCACTGTGCATTTAGCATGTCAAATAGCTTTAATTTAATGTTTAGAACTCATTTCTAGCATTTTTCAAAAATGTTCGTTCCAGGTAAGCACGAGGTGGCAGTCACTGTACTGAACTGTGTTTAATTACACTAAGCTAGCTTAGATTTAGCTTAATCACGTAATGTCATCTTTGTGCATTCTATTAATTGGGCAATTATACTATGTTTTCATTATCAATTAGAATCTAATTGAATTTCTTTTTATGTTTAATGATTGATTATGGGGCTAGGTTCCACCAAATTACAATAAGATTGGCCATATAGGATCATAAGTCAAGGTATGACTAGACTTCACTTTCTAAGCTAGGTTTCACCATTTTGGTCTACACTTGAGTGTATAGGATTGACCAGCAACGTTGTGAGTATGCTAAGAATATTTTAAAGCTGGACACATGGAAAGTAAGGTGCAAAATACCAAAAATACCCCTTAGAATTTAAGTTATGCCATTCTTAGCCTTTAAGTATTGATTTTTGAACAAATCTGGTCATTTCTTTCCTCTTCCTCCCCAGCTACGACTTGCACCACTCCAGCAACTTTCTATACTTCTCTCAACTCCCCTTATCCATATTTAACAGTTTCCAAGTGGTAGAACTCAATTTGGAGCTCAAGAAAGCATGATAGGTCCAAACTAGTTAAGGTAATTCTGCTAGTTCTTCTTCCTAGGTTTTGTTTTTTTATTTCCATTCTCCACGTGATACTACTTAAGTAATGTTTCCTCTAGGTTCTCTTGAGTCCTAAGATCAATTTCAAAGCCTCAGAAATCAGTTTTGTGGAAGTAGAAGGCAAGAGCTTCAACAAAAGTTCAAACTAGTCAAGGTGAGATTTTTGTGGAATTTAGAATTGGTAATCTATTTCAATTGCTTTAGCTCTTGAATTAAGGCTTTTATTTGATAATTTAAGGTCTAAGGAAACCTTATAAATAGCTGGAAACACAGAATTTAAGTGGAGGATTCAAGTTATACTTAAATCCCTAAAGTGTGCTAGTTAAGGATTTAAGTATTGTCATGTGTGGTAGATTAAGTTTTTATATTTGTAATCTGATTTTCTAAACTTGGAGTGCATATTTTATGGATCCTAATATTTATTACACTCATTTGGTGGCTGGTAATGATGACACACAAGTATAAAAGTGGTTTTAAACTTTGTCTAAACGAAAGGAATTCAAATGTACCTAGGTTGCTCTAAATGATCCTTTTTGAATTATATATGTGGGAATTGGCTTGTTGATTGTTATTATAGGTCTTCAAACATGATTTTAATCATGTGGAGATGTCCTAAAAATAGGGGAGGTACTGCCCAAATATTTCTAGAACCAAATGGTACCATTTAGAAGCAAATGGACTAGTTTTTATGAAAGTAGATGACATTTTGGTTCATTTTGTGATTAGGGTTCCTTCTTTTGTAAAAGCTGTGATTCGGTCTTGTACTTGTTTTCTTTAAATATTTTACATTGTAGTGATAATGTTAGTAATAAAATTGATATCAGGTCTTCCACACACCTTGCCATAGAGGATACTGACCCTTTCCACTATCTTTTCTACTAGACAGAGGGTAAGTAAATATTTATTTTAACTGCATCACATGAACAATAGTAGATACAAGATGTTTTCTTACATGCTTATGTGTATAATAGTAATTGTATGTTTTCCATATGGTTTGTCATAAAATTTACGAAAGACATAAGCATGGCATGATCATTTAAGCATGATTTTCAAAGAAGTGAAGTTTTCCACACATTAGATCTAAAGTAGTACTATTGTACTGATTTTACGAGATATGTTTTAAGTACAATGTTAAGTCTGTCTGCGTTGGGTAAGTATGGTTTGTACAGGCATCCTTTCCGCATAGGTGGGCATGGCTTACCGCCTGCTGGGACTGAGCATTGTACTATGAGATTTATTATGTGCATTACTTAGTCGGACTGCATTGGGAAGGTATGGTTCACATTGGCCATGTGTTTCCTTCCCGCACAGGTGGGCATGGCCTACCGACTACCGCGACTTTGTAATGTACTCAAGGGTCCTATAAAGAAATGTTTTCTAAGAAAAGTACATCAAAATAAAAATTTATGGAAGAAATAGTACAATGGGAATTTCAATGAAGTTTATGCATGAAACATGTTCACGAGCATGCATGATCTTTACTTATCGAGCATTAGCTCATTTAGCTCTTGTGATACAGATGATGAGATATATGATGTATAGAGTTGTCGGTTGGCTAGCACACTTTCTTGTCGCTATGATCATACAGATATAGATGAGCTTGACTTGTGAGCGATGTTTTGTTTGTATTTTGATATTTTGGTGTGATGTAAATATTACTGCGGATGGCAAGATAAATGGATAAGGACTTTATGGTTGTACAGTTTGTAAAGACACTTTCAGAAAATAATGCCACGCAGGTTCTTTTGTTTTAGAGTTTAAAAAGTTTAAATTGGCCCAAATTTTTGAACAAAACTAAAGTCATGGTTTATAAAAGAGTAATGCATCCTAGTTTAACCTACATAGTCGTATAGTTAAGCCAGGGGGCGTAACAATATCAGCACACAAGTCCTTCTAGAATTTAGCATAAGGGGGTATTTGTTCAATAGCATCACATAACAGAATTGTGATTTAGCTGTTTGAAGATTTCAAAATTTCAGAATTGTGATTTACTTTCCTTAAATTACTCAAAGCATGAGGAACTAGGAGAGTGTTAACTCAATAAAATTAGAGCTATTTAGTGTTATCATGCCTTCAATTTTGCTATGTTCTTATTTATATTAAGTTGTTTCAATTGTTTTTCTTGTTGTTTTAATGTTTTGTGTATTTGTGTATATAGGAGAATAAAATAAGGGTATTTGTTGTGAATTAAAAGTGAATTTGTACTTCTAAAATGGATTTTTCAAACCATTGGAATCGAAGTTGAATCTGATATGGTTGTAATGCAATAAAATATGTCAATTCGGGGCTCAAATGAACAAATGGTGCACCTAACAAGCTGCGGTGCCAGATTAGCAGAAAAGTGGTGCTGGAGCACCAAAAGTGGCACCACAGTACTAGTTCTCAGGAACTTTTGGCACCGCAGTACCACTCTGCATCCTAGGTCAATAATTGACGGCCGAGATCAACTTTTTGATAATCCAAGAGTCTAGATTCAACCTGCCTTAAGTTTGCATAAGCCACCTCTTTAGAACCCTATCCTTGAGGTTGAAAGAGACATGTTGGAATAGAGAGAAAGAGAGGGAGGCAGCCATAGAAGAAGAGGACGAAGAGAAAGAAGAAGATGAATATAAGCTCCAATCCTTTATTTCTTGATTTTCTCCACAACATCAACACCACCCTTCTTTTCATACCATCTTTTTGTCATTTTCTTGTGAGTTTTTCTTTGTATTTTTCATATTTAGAGAGTGTTGTTGAGAGCAAATCTTTGAAGGAGGATTCAAGAGAACAAAAAATGACTAAATTCTTTTTTGTCTAGTTTTACTATGCGAACCAAACTAGTAACTTGTGTTTGTTTATTTCTCCCTTCTTTCATTAATCAAATCCATTGTTGAGTTATTTGTTTTATCTTATACTTATTGCTTCTATTTAATTTATCACTAAATATATTGTTGAGTGAAATTTCTACGAGCTTTGAAAGGGGATTAGAAATTTGGACTTAGGTGAAACAATATAAGATTACCTAGTTTGGAGTAAGTTTGCAAAGGATTAGAAAACTGAGTTCCAGAGGCTAAAGAGCTCTGCAGCCCTACATATTGTTTGGAAGTGCATTTTTAATAAGTTTTTTGAGCCAATCTGGACCATTGATGTCGTATGATTGAATGGTTGACATTCCACCTAGGCTAGGTCAACTTGGAGCCCCTTCAATACATCCTTAAGCCTCCGTTTCATGTGTGGAGAACTACGAGAGAAAACATAACAATGAGACCTCAAAATATCTTTGGGTTCTTGGCAAATAAACTAGGAATAGTTGATTAGGATGAAATTAGTGATCAAAAGATATAGTTGATAGTTAGGTGAATTCAATGTCATAGTATATTTATGTGTAGAATTTCCATATTTTATTTTTGAATTTATATTTATATTTGTATTTATTCAATTACAAATTCATTTAGTTTGGTTGCCTAGATAAAGTTAGGTTATGATAATTTCGGTACTTAATGACAATTTAAATGTAACACCCCATAGCTTAACCATATTGTCATATACAGTCAAACTATGAAGTATTATTCTTTCTTAAACATTATCTTTTGTTTTGATAAAAAGGCGGGCAAATTTTGAACTTTCTAAAACCTTTAAACAAAAGCAACTATATGGCATTTCTTGTTAAAAGTATCTTTACAAAATGTACAATCAAAAGAGGTTTTCACCAGTCTATTTTGCCATCAACAGTAGTATTTACATTACACCAAAATATCTCAAAACAAATATGTCACCCACAGGTCAAGCTCGTCTACATCTGTATGATCATGGTGACAAAAGGCAAGTCAGGTAACCAGCTAGTCAATACCAAAATATGCCTCCTCATCTGCATCATAAGACTAAAATGAGCTAAAGCTCAGTAAGTAAAAACTATGCATGCTTATGAATGCTTTAAAATCTCATAAAGTTTCCATTGTACCCTTTTCTTTCTTAAATATATGAGTCCATGTATTTTCCTTAAAAATTATTCTTAGTTGGGCCCCTTAGCATATTGCTTGTCCCGTAAGTCGATAGGCCGTGATAACATTAGGTGGAACTCTGGCCAAGAGTAAAAATAAGGTGCGATCGTCATGTGAGGTTTCTGAAAACTCCTTCCCTCATCAAAGAGGCATCCCACACCGCGCTAATCTTGTCTCGCTTCAACGAGACACATCATAAGGTCCGCAAATCCCGCTTCAACGGGAGAGTCTGCATCAACAGACTTACCTATCCAGCTCTGACAGACTAACAATTGCCATTAAAACTTATCTTATAAAATTGGTACAATAGTACTCACTTTCAAATACTCTTATAATAAAAGTCTCCATTTGCATGCAAAACATGCCATGCACATGCCATTTCATAACTTTTAGGAATAAGTAATTTTCACATAAATACATCTTTCATATAGTTCTTGTGATGCAGTTGTAAGTCTTTACTTACCTCGTGTCCTGAATAGGAATTGATAGTGGAAAGAGTCAATATCCTCTAGAGATTGATATGCTAATTACTTGTCATAAATTACTTTTATTCAAGATGCACATTTCAAATCTTTTTCGGTTTAGACAAGTTTAAAACAATTTGTGCACTTGTCTATGGCTACCAACAGCAGCTAAATTAATAGAATAGATAATAGAATCCATGACATATCCATTGCAAGTTGAGAAAGTCAGATTACAAATATAGAAAGCTTAATACACTCACGGAAACACTTGAATACACAATTAGCAAACTTGGGGCTCTAGGTGTAACCTGAATTCCTCACTTAAATTCTATGTTTCCAACAATATATAAGGGTTAATAGAACTATTATTCATCAAATAATTGCTTTAGTTTAAGGGCTAACACAAAAGAAATTAACTATAAGTTCAAAATCATATATAATGCTCACTTTGACTAGTTTGAGCTTTTGTTGGAGTTCTTGCCTTCTACCTTTACCAAACTGATTCTCTAGGCTTAGAATTAGATTTTTGGACTTAAGAAGACCTGAAAAAACCATTATTTAAGTGGGAACAAGTAGAGAATTGAAATTAAAGGACAAGACTTAGAAAGAAGAACTTAATAGAATTACCTTGACTAGTTTTGGTGTGTCTTGCTTTCTAGGGCTCCAATTTGAGTTCTACCACTTGGAAACTCTTGGAAATGTTTGAGGGAAGTTGAGAGAAGTCAGAAAAAGCATTGGAGAGTTTTAGGTCGTGGCTGGAGAGAAAGGGAAAGCAAATGACCAGATTTGACCCAAAATCAACACTTAATGGCTAAGAATAGGTATAACTTAAATTCTAAGGGGTATTTTGGGTATTTTACACATTACTTTCCATGCGTTCAGCTCTAAAACATCCTTACCATAGTCACCACGTTGTTGGTCACTCCTATGCACCCAAGTGTAGCCAAAGATGGTGAATCCTACCTTAGAAAGTGAAAACTAGTCATACTTGGACTTATGATCCTATATGGCCAATCTTATTGTAATTTGGTGGAACCTACCCCCTTAACCAATCATTAAACATAAAAAGAAAGTCAATTAGACTCCAATTAACAATGCAAACATAGTATTAGCACTCAATTATTAGAATGCACAAAAATGATATTACGCGATTAAGCCTAATATAAGCTAGCTTAGTGCAACTAAATACGAATTAGTATCCTGAATGCCTGGAGCCGATAAATAAAATGCTATAAATGAGTCCTAGATATTGAATCAAGCCTATTTGACATGTTAAACACACCGTGAATTCGGCTCCAAAATGCGTGAAAATTACATTTTATCGAAAAACCTCTATTTGACCAAGTTATCAACAAGTACGATCTTAATGCATGTGCACATAGTATTGCTTTCATAATTATATTCTTTGTTCTTTTAGTACACCGAGCTCTCTCTCTGAGGATATTGAACCTTTACACTGCATTGGGACACTTCGATAATCATTAGTGTAATAACATGTATGTAAATGTACATAACATAATGAATGAGTATGTTATTACAAAACTAGTATTAACGACTTCTAGATGCCTAATATGCAATTAGAACATATTTATTATTGGCTTAATATGCATGTGAGAATCTTGGGCACCATATTAAAACCCAATTCCTCGTGAGATCAATAACTCTCTTATCACTTTATTACTTGTATATGACCCATGCACTTGCGGTTATTTAAGTATATGTATTTAGCGTAACAATAACGCAACAAAAATGACGTAAATCGGAGCTCAAACAAACAAATAGCACACCTGAGATGCTGAGATGCCAAACCATCAGAAAGTGGCACTGCTATGCCAAAAAGTGGTACCACATCGCTAACTCTCGGGTAATTGTTGTGCCGTAGCACCAAAAGGGACGCCACGGTGCTATGCCGTGCATCTTGAGTCAAAAATTGACAGTCGAGATCAATTTTTTGGTGATCCAAGGGTCTAGATTCAGCCTGCCTTAGGTTTGCATGAGCCACCACTTTAAAACCTAATCTTTGGGCTTGAAAGAGGCATGTTGAGATAGAGAGAAAGAGAATGGCAACCATGGAAGGAGAGGAAGAGGAGGAAGAAGAAGATCAATATATGCTCCAACCTATTCATTTCTTGATTTCCTTATCAAAATTTGTTGTTAGGTTTTTCTTTTCTTTTTCTTGTGAGTTTTTCTTTGTATTTTCAATATTTAGGGAGTAGTATAGTTGAGAGAAAATCCTAGAGAAATGATTCAAAGGAGCAAGGGCCAAGCTTGGAGGAGGAGCTTGACAACTTCTATGAACATTTTCAAGCTTTTCTAAGGGGGAATTCTATAACTTTTCTCTCTTTGATTTTGTATTTCTTGAATTCATTGGATTATAATATTATTGTTCTCAATTAATATTATAAAATGAATATTTCTTTGTCTAATTTTACTATGTAAACCAACCTAGTATTTTCTATTTGTTTATTTCTCTTTTTTCATTAATCAAATCAATTGTTGAGTTATTTGTTTTATCTTAATAGATTGTTGAGTAAAATTTCTATAAGCTTGGAAAGGGGATTAGAAATTTGGACTTAGGTGAAACAACATAAGATTACCTAGTTTGGGGTAAGTTTTCATAGGATAGGAATATATCTATGTGACTTGTGCAACCTCGTTGAGAATTATTAGCTTGTCTAGATATTTTCACCTATGTTTTGGAAAGGAGTTTGTTAACACATTCGAATTCTTAGTTGACAACTCTAATGAATCAATTAATGTAAGAAGAAATTGGAAGATTGTGTGTTTAGAGAATGGTTGGGGAATTAGTAAACCTAAATATTTTTTTATTGATTTATCTTTTATTCATTTTACATTTTAGTTTATTTGTTTTATATGATTTCTCTAAAATATAAATTTCGGCTGTTTGGATTAAGTTAGGATTGACCAATTTTCGTACTTAGCTTAGACTTAGTTGTGGTGCCCAAGATTCTCACATGCATATTAAACCAATAATAAATATGTTCTAATTGCATATTAGGCATCTAGAAGTCATTAATATTAGTTCATAGTAACATGCTCATTCATTATATTATGTGCATTTACATACATGTTATTACACTAATGATTGTTGAAGTATCCCAATGCAGTGTAAAGGTTCAACACCCTCAAAGAAAGAGCTCGGTGTGCTAAAAGAACAAAGTATATAATTATGAAAGTAATACTATGTGCACATGCATTAAGATCGTACTTGCTGATAATTTAGTCAAATAGTAGTTTTTTGGTAAAATGTAATTTTCACGCATATCGGAGCCTTATTCACTGTGTGTTTAACACGTCAAATAGGCTTGATTCAATGTCTAGAACTCATTTATAGCCTTTTATTTGTCGGCTCCTGCTAAGCACGAGGTGGCATTCAGGATACTAATTCATAGTTAGTTGCACTAAGCTAGCTTAGATTAGGCTTAATCGCGTAATGTCGTTTTTGTGCAATCTAATAATTGAGTGCTGATACTATGTTTGTATTATTAATTGGAGTCTAATTGAATTTCTTTTTATGTTTAATGATTCGTTAAGGGGCTAGGTTCCACCGAATTATAATAAGATTGGCCATATAGGATCATAAGTCAAAGTATGACTAGTTTTCACTTTCTAAGATAAGATTCACCAACTTTGGCTACACTTGGGTGTACAGGAGTAACCAACAATGTGGTGACTATGCTAAGGATATTTTAGAGCTAGACACATGGAAAGTAATGTGCAAAATACCCAAAATACCCTTAGAATTTAAGTTATACATTTTCTTAGCTATTAAGTGTGATATCTTGAATTTCTAAGCGACACTCAATTCCTCACATAATTAAAGAGTCAATAATAAGATAATTGCATAACATTCTCTTTTATATACGAAGATCAATTATTTGAGTATTCATTTTAGTATATATTTTTTTATTCCTATTGATTTTTGTTGCCAAGTAATTTTGCAGTGAAATACTCGAATTCTGCTCTTTGGTAGTAATTTGACCTGTGATAAGTCATTATTTTAATTTTATTATTTCTCATATTGCATAATTAGACAATATTTAATTAAATAAGGTAATTAACTATGATTTATTTTATAGTTAAAATTCTTAAGTATATTTTTTGTTATTAAAATATTTTTTTTTGAGTGTGATGAAGCACGTTAAACTTGGAGAATAAATGTTATTTATTTGTACAATTTTTTTTCTTTTGTGCATTAGGTAGGTATACTATGTTATTTTAATAAGAGTGATTATCTTTTTTACTATTATTATAAGTAAATATTGTGAATAAGTTCCTTTTTTAAAAAAAATAATAAAATGAAATAAATAAATAAAGTAGAGATCAGTTTTATTAAGTCGGCAAACCATTTTTAAGATAGGATATACTTGGGTTCAAGTTTTAGTACGATTTCTTTTCTCCACCACCAACAACTCTTCTCACCATCATTATTTCATCATCATCTTTGAGTAAGTTACGCTTAAGTTATATATATGCTATTGTAAATTAGATCTCCATAGAGTCATATCAATGAAATAAGTATATAATCAAGTTGATTTAAAATACTTATAAGGTAATCTTCTTGATTATTCTACTTACAAGTGACTTTTTTTTTTCCCTATTATGGAACATGTATACTCAGTTTTTCATTTCTAGTAGTAGAGTTTATTTATGAGATCAAGTTGTTTGTGTGTTTTTATGGAAAGCTATTCTTGTTTTACGTGAATAATTGTCAAATCTGAGATAAGTGCCTGGGTTTTAGTGAACCAAATTTTAGTGGTTTTGCTTGATTATTAGCTTGTCTAAAGGTATATATATATATATATATAATCAATGACAAGTTTAGCCTTACAATATGGATATGCTCGGATAAATGCTTACACTAATGAGTTAGTTGTAATTGTAATTAACTATTTATATGTATATTAATTTATTTGCACAGTGGAAGAAAGAAGCTTGTTAAATGGAGAATTATATTTTTAAGGTTTTGTATATATACTTGTATGTATATTAAGATTGGTTCCATTCATGTTTTATATATGTACGTTATATACTTAATAGTGCATGCTTTTTTTTGTCCTTAATTAGAATATGTCTAAAGAGTAGAATTGGTTAGTTAGTCAATATATTTAGCTTTCATAGATATTGTACTTGGACATATTTTACCATAATCCTTCAGGTTACATTATTATAATATAATTCTTTGAAGTTAACTAGTATTATAACACTTAGTGATTTCAAAATTATGTTAGAAAACAAATTTGCTTCCAGTTTTATTTTAATTTTTTTTACGCTTGGAGCTATTTGAGAAAAGTATTTCTTTTAATAAGTCAAGTTAGAAATAACAATTTCTTTAGCATCACAAGCATATTGATTGTGTCTGTTGTTAAAAAAAAAAAATAATAATAATAATAATAGGCACACGTCAGCTATACCTTGAGCAAAGAGCATTTCACAGAGGAACACATACAAGCTTTGAAAAGAGTTAAGTAACGTTCCACCTGCAATGTAAGAATTATTTTTTTGTAAACCTGTGTAATACTTAAATTATATGAAAAATTTGTGTCTGCTATTCTATTATGCCTGAAGCGTAAACATCCAAATTTGCTGTTCTGACATACATGAGGCATGATTTTGAATATGTAGTGTATTTATATTGCCTGACGAGTATTGGTAAATAGGGTGTAGCAGGCTAGCACCCAAATATCTGGCTCCTTCGGGGACATTATTTGGTTTCTACGGAGACACTATTAGGTTCCTTCGGGGACATTATTTAGTTCCGTCGAGAGCACTCTAATAGCAATATGGGGAGGACCTCTGCAGTACACAGAGGGGTTTAAGGTGTATTTTGGACTCGAGATCTTCATATGACGGCTTATGATTAGTTATTAGTTATTAGTTATCCGAGTGGCTCAGTATGCGATTCACTGTCTTTTCAGGCAATATAATATACGTGGGGATCCCAATCATACAAATATCTATTTTCTGATATACGCACGTTGCATTTGCACCCGTTACTTACTGAGTTTCATACTCATATGTGTTCTTACATTGCAGATGATACTGTCGATATGTGAGTTTGGAGGAAGAGTGCCGACTTTCCGACTACGGCTTGTGTATGTGAGCATTTTGACGCTGTGGTTTCCTGAAAGGAAATTTTGTATCTGTTTTGTTTATATGTGTGTATTATGTATATTTTTGAGAGGCCCACTTTGGGAGGATGTATATATATATACGTATAAATTAGATTATGTATAATTATGAGTGAAATTTTCTTTTTCTTTTAAAGAGTTTAAAACGTTTTAAATTATCACTATTTTGTTAGTTCTAAGTTGAGTAGCATCTCCCGATATCACTAAAGAATTATACAAATATTCGTACGTACGTGTGTGGAATCGGGTGATGTTACATTAAGTGTTGATTTTGGGTCAAATCTGGTCATTTTCTTTTCCTTTCTCTCCAGCCACGAACTGAAACTCTCCAATACTTTTTCTGACTTCTCTCAACTTCCCTCAAATATTTTCAAGAGTTTCCAAGTAGTAGAACTCAAATTGGAGCCCTAGAAAGCAAGATAGACCAAAACTAGTCAAGTAATTCTACTAAGTTCTTCTTTCAAGGTCTTGTCCTTTAATTTCAATTATCTGCTTGTTCCCACTTAAATAATGGTTTTTTCAGGTCTTCTTAAGTCCAAAAATCTATTTCTAAGCTTTGGGAATCAGTTTGTTGGAGATAGAAGGCAAGAAGTCTAGCAAAGACTCAAACTAGTCAAGGTGAGATTCATGTAGGATTTTGAATTTGTAGTTAATTTCTTTGTTTCAGCACTTAAACCAAAGCTATTATTTGATGAATAATGGTCCTAGGAACCCTTATATATTACTAGAAATGAAAAATTTAGGTGGAGGATTAAAGTTAAACCTAAGGCCCCAAAGTTTGTTATTTATGGATTTAAGTGTTTTCATGTGTGGTAGATTAAGTTTTCCATATTTGTAATCTGATTTCTTAAACTTATAGTGTATATTTTATTGATTCTATTATTTATTACACTTATTTGATGGCTGTTTGTGATGGCACACAAGTGTAAAAGTTATTTCAACTTTGTAAAAATTGAAAGGAATTCAAGTGCACTTAGGTTGTTCCAAATGATCCTCTTTGATGTGTATATGTGGGAATTGGATTATTAATTGTAATTACAGGTTTAAAACTATGATTTTAATCATGTGAAAATGTCCTAAAAATAGGGGAGGTGCTGTCCAAATGTTTTTAAAATGAAATGATACCATTTAGGAGCAAATGGACTAGTTTTTACAAAATTATGTG
>JXTB01000078.1:726293-746241 GCA_002914805.1 Parasponia andersonii
TTAATAAATGGGAATATTAAGTCTATTAGATTCACTGATGTTAAGGATAATATAAATAAATAATTTAATAAGGAATACAAATAAACCCCTATGATTATAAAAATTTCCAGAATATAATCTAACATATAAATAAATAAGCTGTTAAAATTTCTGATTATAAAAAAAATTCTAACCCTAGATATCATAGGTTGAATTTTGATCTAATAACAGCAAAAATAATAAACTCAAAGAAAAGAGTGTTTTTAATTATTTACTTTCTTCTTGAAAATTGAAGAAAACTAAGCAAAAACTCTTGAAATCACAAATACTCTAAGGAACTATGAGAGAAAAATAGGTAGAAAAATTTAAGAGGAGGCTTAATTGTATTTTCATGAGAGAGCATAATATATATATATATAAGTTTTCGGCTTAGGGTTTTTTATTTTTATTTTTTATTAACCCACAGGTATAACTTAATGTTATACCTTATCATGTTATGGGAAGCTTCTCGTTTCCCTTTTTGTCACTTAATTTTTTTTTTATATATAAGTATAAGTTAAATCATATCTATACATAAGTAGTAAAATAAATTAAAATCTTTATAATAATTCATACAAATAAAGTAGTGGAAATTAAAACTTCACGTGCTTCACACTTATTTAATAATAATAATAATAATAATAGACATACTTATTCGTATATACAATGTGTGCTTAATTAAAAATTAGGTATATATATATAAGTTTGTTATCAAATTATTTGGACTCTAAAAACAAACTAGACTAAGATTTAAACAATAATAATTACTAGAATAATTCACTTAACTCAAAAATAGATACAAATTAATCACATTATTATAACAATCACATATTAATGCGAATGCATGAAAATTTATTTCTCATTAGGCACGTAGTCCAACTTGGCTTTCATGTGCGTATTCCACTGCAACCATATTCACAAAAATTTTGTTAGTGTATAACCATTTTACTTATCATAACCATAGATTTAAAACATATGAAAAACAAAAATCATATTATAGGATAGACTTGATATTACAATAAACATGCATAGTTTTTACTTATTGAGCTTTAGCTCATTTTAGTCTTGTGATGCAGATGAGGAGACACATTTTGGTATTGACTAGCTAGTTGTATGGTTTGTCTTTTGTCGCCATGATCATACAGATGTAGATGAGCTTGACCTGTGGCCGATATTTTTGTTTTGAGATATTTTTGTGTAATATAATTACTACTGCTGATGGCAAAATAGACTGGTGAAACCTCTTTTGATTGTATATTTTGTAAAGATACTTTTAACAAGGGATACCATGCAGTTGCTTTTGTTTAAAGGTTTTAGAAAGTTCAAAATTGCCCGCCTTTTTATCAAAACGAAAGATATGGTAAAACAAAGAATAATACTTCATAGTTTGACTGTATATGACAATATGGTTAAACTAGAGGGTATTATATTAGTAATCAATCCTCGTGGGTTCGATGCTCTAACTCCTAAATCTATATTACTTATGACTGTGTACACTTGCATGGGAGTGTGTGAGTATAATTTATAGTCGCCTATTCCAACCAACAATAAACTCTTGCTTTTCAATGAATGAATAAAATGTTTCTTCAAGATTTTTCCTAGGAGGAATATAATATGTCTAACCTTGAGTGTTTTGAAAATTTTACTATGCATGATTATTATTCCTCCAATTGAAATTTAGGTGATTTCTCTAACTAGGATTTTAGGTCTGTGAGTATGGTTTATGATTTGGTCTTTTGAATGTGTTTCAGACATTGACTTGTTCATGAAAATATTCCTTAACACATGGCAATGCTAGGCAATCGCTAGTTGATTGATTGTTGATTTCAAAAATGTGACACATAATTTCTTGAACAAGTTTAAGTTAACCACTTTTTTTCATTTCAAGGGCCTCAACTTTTCTAGCTAAGGATGAAAATTTGGCTTGTAACTCATGATCTTCCCTAAGGTTGTATGTACCTCTACTAGATGCAGAGGGTTGACTTTTGGTTGATGCCTCACAAGTTCATGCAGTGTCCCAATTTTGTGCATTTTTAGCTAGCAAGTCTAGGTACTCTATTGACTCATCAGGGTCCTTATTTTCAGAAATGCCATTGCACATCATCTCAATTATTTGCCTATCTCTAGGTGTTAGTCCCTTATAAAAATATGAAACTAATCTCCACATTTCAAAACCATGGTGAGGACAAGTATTAAGTAATTCTTTATACCTATCCCAACACTAGTAAAATGTTTCTCCTTTTTTTTTTGAGTGATAGTGGTGATTTGTCTTTTGAAAGAATTCGTTTGGTGAGGCGGAAAAAAATATTTTTAAAAACTGTTGTTGCATTTTATCCTAAGAACCAATTGAACTTGACCTAAAATTTTGTAGCCATGTTTTAGCTTTATCTTTCAATAAAAGTTTAAGTCTAATGGTATTCATGCAACAATTTAGGTTATTATGTGTACCACTCTCCTAATTAAATTCCCTCAAATTCAAGTATGGATTCTCAGAGTCAAAGCCATGAAAATTTAGTAAGACCTAAATGAAACTTGGCTTAAAATTAAAATGAGATGCATCAAGAAGAAAAATTAGATATGAGGGTGCTCATATTCTTACGAGATGTATATGCTCCCCAAATGTCCTAGGTCTATCTGGGTCATTATGTACTGAATGGTTGTCTCCCTGGTCAATTTGATTTTGGCCATATTTTCAAGAGAAAATATATGTTTCCTAATAATTCTACCACTTGATGTGTGTTACACGATAATGCATATATGTAAAATAACCGCAAATACACAGGTCGTATATAAGTAATAAAGTGATAAGAGAGTTTTTGATCTCACGAGGAATTGGGTGTTAAATTATCACTAAGTACCAGAATTATTATAACCTAACTTTATCTAAGCAAGCAAATTAAATTAATTTATAATTAAATAAATACAAAGATAAATATAAATACAAAAAATAAAATATAGAGACTTCTATACACAAATGTACTAGGGAATTGAATTCACCTAACTATCAACTATGTCTTTTGATCACTAATTGCATTCTAATCAATTATTCTTATTCATAAGCTCAGAACCCAAAGATATTTCTACTCCCTCTCTTGAGTGTTGAGTGAAATCATTCCTAAATCACAGTTTCAATATCTCTATTTCGAACCTAGAAATGAAGAATTCATTATGTTCAATAGTTCTTTGATTATGACTTCAAAAGAATTATAGGTTTTCTGAAACTCTACAAAATTCTAGATTATACCATCCTATAGTTATTTCTCAAATTTCCTTTCTCAAGTGCCAAATTCTAGAAACCAAATCATCCAACTAGTAGCTAATTAGTTCAGAAGCATTAAGCATAGAATAGCATAAATAAATTCAAGAATAATATGAAATAACATATTAGAAATCAAGATATAAAATCAAAGTATAAGCTACATCATTTCCAAGCATATAACAATTAATACAACATAAGAGAATCCAACACTAATCTCAACAAGAATTTCATATATCTAAACATGTTTATAAATTAAGTACTATACAAAAATTCAAATAAGATTAAGATGAGAGAAAGGATAAGAAAAACTCTTTTATGGAGGTAGAAATTCAAGTTTCAATCACTTCAAGCCACTCTCTCAAGCATCCTCTCTAAGATTTTTGCTCTAAGCTCCTTCCTCTCTTGATATTTTGAGCTCTCCATGTTGTGTTTTCTCTCCTAACTCTTTACACTTCAATTAGAGGCTTAAAGATATATTTAAGGGGTTCTAAGTTGACCTAGGCCGGGTAGAATGTCAACTATTCAATCAGATATCATCAATAGTCTAGATTGACTTTAAAAACTCGCTAAAAATGCACATCTAGGTGCTGTGTAGAGCCACAATGCTCCCTAGCAAGTGCTGTAGCACTCTAGCCTTTAGAACTCAGTTTTTCAAGCAGTACCATGGCACTATTATTACTGCATCGTGGCGCTCTCGACTCTAGAATTTAACATGACAATTTTTCTTCTCAGGGGTGCCATTTCTCTATCTTAGCTCTATTTTGCCTAATTTTCATTGTATTGCATTCATATCAGGCTCAACTTTCATTCCAAATGATTGAAATATCCATTATTGTCACCAAGTTTTCTTGATTCTTATTTATTCATAAAAACTATAAAAACAAAGTAAAAACACATCGAACTGATAAAAATACTTGAAAACTTACAATTATTTGAGTTGAACAATACTTGATTTGTGAGTGAATTAATCACTCATCAATGTATTTGACCAAACTTTCATGCAAATGTAGAACAACAAAGAAACTTTTTAAAAACTTTTTAATTTTTAATTTTTATTTTTTGTGATTTAAGTAAATCGTTACTAAAAAGGTTTTCAGGTGAGGAGGATGGTTGTAAACTGGCCACTTAAGTCCCAGACTCTCTTTAAACAGTTTTTGGTCTTTATTGACAAAGCCCTTATAGTTTTGTAATTACCAAAATCAAAACACTTCTTTTTTAAAATTTTATATTAACAAGAAAGAAAATGAAGAAGAAAAGAGATGAAATTGTATAAAAAAGAAAAGAAAAGAAATGATGGTTTGCACAATAAACTTCACCTCCCTAGAAACGTCACTAAAAACTTGACTAGTTCAAGTAAAAGTATTCTCACAAGTGCAAGAGTGTCAAAGTAATAAATTATCTGGCAAAACTGGGTTCGATCCATAAGGAGGTTAGTGTAATTACTACAAGACCATAAAATCTATATCACAGGAATTTAATGGTTGGGAGCAAATGTGTCGTAGGATGATTGTAATGGTTGAAGAATGAAAGAGATGCAAAATATGAAAAATTATAGAATTAAATAGTTACCAAGGTTAGGGAATTCACTCTTGGTGTATCAAATAGGTAAAATTTAAATTCAATTATTACTCAATTAGAATCCATACACAAGGGAGATTCCAATCAGAAGATTTAACATTAAGGGCGCATTATAAGATACATATGTGATTATATTAGTTTTCTTAATTGCCTTCTTTAGATAATGCCAATGCTTGTAAATGTAGTCAACTATTCATAGTGCCAACTTGTATCTACAACAAGTCAAGATTCCTTCCTAGCACAGTTAGTTCGTTGAACAAACGGCCTAGAGGGAATCAAGTATTTGTTATACCAAGATTGTCCACAATGAATTAAGAACTACTACTTAAGAAGGAGGGTATTAAGATTGATTAAGAAAATAAACAATACATATTGCAACAATGATTTAAGAATATAGACAATAAGTTCCACTTGGAGCTTTTTATACATATTCTTAACAAGAGTTTCACCTTAGTAAGATGAAAATTAACTGGACATGATAGAGAAGAAAAGCAAAGATGAACAAGATATAAACATAACTTTGAATAGAAATATTTTACTATTTTATATGCAAAATGATAGTAATATTGAAAATAAGATAGAAAACAAGAGAATGATCTTGATGTCTAACTAAGCTGCCTAAACTGGTTCATTAAGGTCCTATTTATAGAATTTTTGCGGAGCAAAAGATCGAAATATTAAGTACAAGTTGGAGAAACATAACAGAACTTTTACCAAACTTTCTATACCCATTTTCAATGACCAAATCACCTGTAATCTGATCCTATCTCTTTTTGACCCCAACAGTAACTTTGTAGACAATTGAGTTAGAATCCAATGCCATGAGAACCATATGAAAAGCTATTTCAGTTTGTGAGATAACACCAAAATACAAAAGCATATTAGGCTGATCTAATAATGCAGTCCAATATTGGCAAAGTCCAATTCTGACCCATCAAATAATTAGCTAGGTGTTACTTTGTATTGGACTTAATGGGGTATTGAATCTAGTTTCTATGAGTCCTCTAACTGATTTAAGATTTATGCCCATTTTACTAAACATGTGTCCCAACAAACCATTAAGCACATAGTAGGCATTACCCTTACTTTCAAGCATATTGATACAAATATGCTCTAAGTTAGGGAAGCTAATAATACTTTGAGTGTATAATGAAGATAGAAACCTTTAATAAATGTACACAATTAGGTGTTCATCACAGTAATTTCGGTGTTGTATTTTATCCATTATAATGACCCACTAACTTTGGCATCATACTTTTTACGTAACTGTGATCCATTGCTTCACAATGCTTACTACTAGCTTTCTACAGGTAATGTTCTACGTATATTCTTGTGAAATTATCCACAGCTGTGTATACATAACATAGCATAGTTATCAATGCAGTCTAAGTAGAGATAACAATTAATACTACAATTTTGTAAATAAACAACTACATTTACAACTTTCAGGAGCTTAAAAGTCCCTCCCCGAGTGTAGAACGTCAATATATTGTGCGCACAGTCACACTGTATTCGCAATACAAGACCATATTAGTTTTTGAAGCTTCTTAACTAATCAGTTTTCCTATCTCCATCAACTATTAACACTAATTAATTTTCACAAAGCACTAGATTTAATCCTAACTCATGTATATTATTCTTCCATTTTTTATCTCACATAAGCGATGACTAAAAATCATTTACGTTATTTCCTATGCAATTTTCTTGAATATCACATTATTGGGTAAAGTCCTATCCTGATACTCTTAGGGCCTTAAATACCTTCACAAAAAATTATTTTACCTCTTTCACAAATTGATTTATCAGTTTAAAAACAATTCGGGCCATTTTGAAGTAAATCCCAAAAAACATCCCTTGTAAAATTCCTTTCTAACAGCTGATTTTCCAAAAATTTTAAAACCTTTACCGAGACTCGGTTTCAAAAAATTCTAGATCCATTGCCTTCCTTTTGAAATGTATTTTTAAGAAAAATGAATCAAGTTTTTCAAGAATTCCACAATCATTATTATTTTTACTATTTCTAAAACTTTGTTCACTTAGTTCAAAATCTCTAAAAATTTATTTCTAGTCCTTTGCCACAAATATCAAACATTACTATTTCTTAACTATATAAGCTATGGGTATTTTTTTTGAGCCATTAGAACCCATTTTCAATCTATTTTTAACAAAAGATATACAAAAAAATAACAAAAATCCTTCACTTTAAATGTGCAGAACTCATACATAAGTTAATCTAACAAAATAGTTTAGTGATCCAACTTATGGAGCTCATCCTGGGTTCATTGTAAATTTATTTTTCACATTTTCTACCATTCATAAAATGTCTATATGTCAACTTCAAGCAATAAAAACTTCAAGTCATATGAAGATCATTAAGGCAGTTTTTAAGAACTCAAAAATGGTAATTTCAACTTCTCGGCACTCTTTAGGTCGTAACTCACTCATTAGAAACTCAAATGACATTTTTTATTCTAAACATATCTATACAAAATTTTCTTCAAATATGAGCTTAGATATCATTTGAAAATTCATAATAACCATCTTTAAAATTCATTTTAAAACTCGAGTAGATTATGTTCAAGGCATTTTCTAGTTCTAACCATTACTAACTTTGATCACTTAATCATTTTAAGGTTCAAAATCAACATGCAAGGCATCTAGAAAGTACTAGACATCATCAAGTATCAAAGAATATCACAAAAATCATAACTCACACCATGACCTTTAGCCTCAAATGATTACCAAACTTAGAAAAATCTCCATAAAAATTAAGAATTTACCTTTGAGCTTTCTCTTCCAAGCTAGTTGTCTTTTACCTTCAAAGCCACCAGCTCTAACACTCTTCCAAGATTACACTCTCTTCTACAACACTATATTACTTAACTTAGAACTAAAATAATCAACTTTTCTAAAGCAAAATATCAAAGTCAAAAACATACCTCTTAAAATTCAAACTTCCACTCTTTCCATAGATGGTCTAACTTTCTTGGAAGGCCCTAAATCCCGCAATGTTGGACTACTATTAACTCTATAAAATTTGAGTTATCTAGTGCTATTATGCCTTAAATTTTGCTATGTTCTTATTTATACTAAGTTGTTTCAATTGCTTTTTTTGTTGTTTTGTGTATACAGGCGAATAAAATAAGGGTGTTCGATATCAGTTAAGATGAATTTGTTCCTCACAAATGAGTTTTTTAAACCATTGGATTGAAGTTAAATTTGATATAGTCATAACGCAATAAAAATAAGACAATTCGGAGTTCAAACAAAGAAATGACACACCTGACAAGTTGTGGCGCCAAACCAGTAGAAAAGCGGTGCTAGGGCACCAAAAGTGGCGCTGTAGTTCCGAATCTCGGGAACTTTTGGCAGCGTAGCACCAAAAACTGTTATGGAGGATGTCAACTTTTTGACGATCCAAGGGTCTAGATTCGGCCTGCCTTAAGTTTGAAAGAGACATATTGGGATAGAGAGAAAAAGATGAAGGCAACCATGATAGGTGAAGAAGTAAAATAAAAAAATATACTACAAGCCTCCATTTCTTAATCTCCTCCATAACATCAACATCATTCTTTGTTTATACCAACTTTTTTCTTTTCCTTGCGAGTTTTTCTTTGTATTTTTCATATTTAGAGAGTGCTATAGTTGAGAAAAAATCCTATAGAAAGGATTCAAGAGAGCAAGAACCAACCTTAGAGGAGGAGTTTGACAATCTCTGTTATGCCCCCTAGCTTAACTATATGACTATGTAGGTCAAACTAGGAAGTATTACTTTTTTATAAACCATGACTTTAGTTTTGTTCAAAAATTTGGGCCAATTTAAACTTTTTAAACTCTAAAACAAAAGAACCTGCGTGGCATTACTTTCTAAAAGTATCTTTACAAACTGTACAACCAAAAAGTTCTTATCCATTTATCTTACCATCCACAGTGATATTTACATAACACCAAAATATCAAAATACAAAGAAAACATCGCCCATAAGTCAAGCTCGACTATATCTGTATGATTATGGCGACAAGAAAGTGTACTAGCCAACCGGCAACTCTATATATCATATATCTCATCACCTGCATCATAGAAACTAAATGAGCTAATGCTCAGTAAGTAAAGATCATGCATGCTCGTGAATATGTTTCATGCATAAACTTCATTGAAATTCCCATTGTACCCTTTCTTTCATAACTTTTAATTTTGATGCACTTTTCTTAGAAAACATTTCTTTATAGGGCCCTTGAGTACACTACAAAGTCGTGACAGTCGGTTGGCCATGCCAACCTATGCGGGAAGGAAACATGTGGCCAATGCGAACGATAACTACCCAACGTAGACCGACAAGGTAATGCACCTAATAAATCTCATAGTACAATACTCAGTCTCGACAGTTGGTAAGCCGTGCCTACCTATGCGGGAAGGATGCCTGTACAAACTATACTTATCCAATGCAAACAAACTAGACAATGTACTTAAAATATATCTTGTAAAATCAGTACAATGGTACTATTTTTAATCCAATGCGTGGAAAACTTCATTTCTTTGAAAATCATGCTTAAATGATCATGCCATGTTTATGTTTCCTTAAGCCTTGCAACAATAATATAAATAATATATAATTGAAATAATATACATAAGCATATAGGAAAACATCTTTTATCTACTATTGTTCTTGTGATACAGTTAAAATAAATCTTCACTTATCTTGTGTCCAGCAGAAAAGATAGTGGAAAGGGTCAGTATCCTTTGTGACAAGGTGTGTAGAAGACCTGATGTCAATTTTATTACTAAAATTATCACTACAATATAAAATGCTTAAAGAAAATAAGCACAGGACCGAATCACAACTTTTACAAAAGAAGGAACCCTAATTACAAAATGAACCAAACTGTCATCTACTTTCATAAAAACTAGTCCATTTGCTTCTAAATGGTACCATTTGGTTCTAAAAATATTTGGACAACACCTCCCCTATTTTTAGGACATTCCCACATGATTAAAATCATGGTTTAATACCTGTAATAACAATCAACAAGCCAACTCCCACATATATAACTCAAAGAGGATCATTTAGAGCAACCTAGGTACACTTGAATTTCTTTCATTTTAGACAAAGTTTAAAACCACTTTACACTTTTCTATTGTCACAAACAGCAACAAAACAAATATATTTACATCATGGGATCAACAAAATATACATTTCAATTTTATAAAATCAGATTACAAGTATGGGGAACTTATTCTAACAATGGAAACACTTGAAAATACTTGAATCCACAAGTAGCAAACTTTGGATCTTTAAGACTAACTTTATCCTTCCACTTAAATTCTGTGTTTTCAGACATATATAAGGTTTCCTTAGACCTCAATTAATCAAATAAAAGCTTTAATTCAAGAGCTAAAGCAATAGAAATAAATTACCAATTCTAAATTCCACAAAAAACTGATTTCTAAGGCTTTGAAATTGATCTTAGGACTCAAGAGGACCTAGAGAAAATATTACTTAAGTAGTATCAAGTGGAGAATTGAAATAACAAAACAAAACCTAGGAAGAAGAACTAGTAGAATTACCTTGACTAGTTTGGACCTATCTTGCTTTCTTGAGTTTCAAATTGAGTTCTACGACTTGGAAACTCTTAGATATGAATAAGGGGAGTTGAGAGAAGTATAGAAAGTTTCTGGAGTGGTTCAAGTCGTGGCTGGGGAGGAAGAGGAATGAAATGACCAGATTTGGTCAAAAATCAATACTTAAAGGGTAAGAATGGCATAACTTAAATTCTAAGGGGTATTTTGGGTATTTTGCACCTTACTTTCCATGTGTCCAGCTCTAAAACATCATTAGCATACTCAACACGTTGCTGGTCAATCCTATACACTCAAGTACAGACCAAAATGGTGAAACCTAGCTTAGAAAGTGAAATCTAGTCATACTTTGACTTTTGATCCTATATGGCCAATCTTATTGTAATTTGGTGGAACCTAGCCCCATAACCAATCATTAAACATAAAAATAAATTCAATTAGACTCTAATTGATGATGCAAACATAGTATAATTGCCCAATTAATAGAATGCACAAAGATGACATTACGCGATTAAGCTGAATCTAAGCTAGCTTAGTGTAATTAAACACAGTTCAGTACAGTGACTGTCATCTCGTGCTTACCTGGAATGAAAATTTTTGAAAATGCTTGAATTGAGTCCTAAACATTAAATTAAAGCTATTTGATGTGCTAAATGCATAGTGAATTTGGCTCCAAAAAGCGTAAAAAATGCATTTTACCGAAAAACTACTATTTGACCAATTTATCAACAGACATGGTTTTTAATGCATGTGCATATAGTATTATTATTCATTAATGTATTCTTTGTTCTTTCCACACACCAAGCTCTCTTTCTCTGAGGGTACTGAGCCTTTACACTGCATGGGAACACTTCGACAACCATTAGTATAAATATATATATTAAAAGCATTTAACGATCAAAATGAGCAATTTATCACAAAATTGACACTAGTTTCATGATATGTCTATTATGTAATATGAACATGTTTATTATTGGCTTATTATGTATGTGAGAAACTTGGGAATCACAATCTCCCTGAATACTTTTAAGCTTTTTGAAGAGGGAATTGTTTAACTTTTCTCTCTTTGATTTTGTATTTCTTGAATTCATTCGATTATAATGTTATTGTTCTCAATTTATATTATGAATTAAATCTTTCTTTGTCTAGTTTTACTGCGAACTAATCTTGTATTTTTTGTTTGTTTATTTCACTCCTCTTTCATTAATCTAATCCATTATTTAGTTATTTATTCTACCTTATGCTTATTGATTCTATTTAATTAGTCACTAAATAAATTGTTGAATAAAACTTCTATGAACTTAGGAAGGAGAATTTAGGTTTAAACATTGATAGAATAACATAATGTGGGGTGAGTTTGCGTTAGATTGGAATATACCTATGTGACTTGTGCAACCTTTGTATGAGACTAACTAAACTTACTGAATCTAGTTAATTTATGTTCAGAGTAACATATTTGCATTATAATTTAGTTTCCTTGATTTTATTTCTTCAAATCTATATATTGTTTGTGTGGATAAAGTTAGGGTTGAGATAATTTTGATACTTAGCATTGAATTAGAGATCAATTCTCATTGGTTCGACACTCTACTTCTATATCTATATTACTTGTGACCGTGTGCACTTGCACAAAAGTATATGATTTTATAGTTGCACATTCTAGCCAATAAGTTCTTGGCACCATTACTAGGGATTGAAATACTAATTCTTGTTAATTTTAATACCAATCAATTCTAGCTTTAATTCAAAATTTTTATTTATTTATTTATTTTTCTTAGGTTGTTTTCAATGGCATATTATGGTTATTATATAGGTGGAGACATGATGGACACCGATCAATAATTGCATGAATCTCTCATGGCTTTGAGCACTCAATTGAGCGAAGTGGACCAAAATTAGAAATCATTGAGTTGACTGCTCAAGTGAGTGAATTGACTAAGAAGGTAGATACCTTGAGTACACAAGCTTCCCGTTGTCCATTCATGAATTGCCAATTATGTGGAGGAAGTTACCCAAGGGAAGGAGGCCCATACTACTTGCAACTGGTGCACTTTGTTCCTAATGGCCATATGCAACAAAGTTACCCGCACTCAAATTTCTACAATCCGAGTTGGGAGTCATACCATGATTACACTTGGTTCAACAATCAAGGCCCATCACCATTACCTGGTCCAAGAGCAATACTTGCCAACTCAGTAAACTCTATCAGGTACTCATTCACTGTTCTGTTACCTTGGGTCAGAGTCTCAAATCGGTTCACAACTTCATCTTGTTGATCCTCATTGGCATACTGGGCCTTGAAAATCCGTTCAAAGTCTTCCCAAGTCAAGCCCACTACATCTTACATCCGTTCCACTTTCTCCCACCAACGAATGGTGCTCCCTATCAAAGGGTAACAGTAAACACAGCCTAAAACTCAACCGGAGTACCAAGGGCTCAAAAGTGCCTCTCCATCTCACGCAACCAAGCAATTGCCGTGAGAGCTTCTGGCCTACCATCAAAGTGCCCTGGCTGAAGACGCATGAACCATTGGAGGTGATCAGCTTGATCCAACTGACGTTCCCTCGAAACTGGAGGCTGATAGTCTAGATTGCTCATTTGGACGAATGCCTACTACATTGCCTCGATCAGATGAGTGAAATCCAGACGAGGACGTTCGGCATCCGGCTGGTGCCTCAGAACTCTTCTAGGAGGCATCCTTAAAGTCTAAAACAATATGCCAATCTGTTAGTGCGATAATAATGAATGCTTGTCATAAAAATCAACTTCAATCTAGTTTAATGATGATACGTCCGAGCTATTGAACTCAAAGCTCTGATACCGAAAATTTTTGTCACGACCCAAAACCCGGGCTAGTGGCAGAAGGGGAATTTCACAAAGGTGGGAAATTCATTAATTTATTTGAAAAGTGTCAAAAATTCTAGTTTTTATAAAAACAGTCCATTTAAATAAAATAATCAGAATTCCATCCCGTGAACCACTCCCACAGTTCGTATACACCATCAAACATAAATTGAACAATTACTCAAAAACATGAAATTAATTACAAAACCCAGCATCATCATCATTCACAACAGATGTCAAATACCAGAATGGCATACATAAGTTTGCAGACAAAATAGAAAGCAGTAATCTCAGTTCAATGCTAACACAAAATCCAAATAGTCCAAGGACTACGACAACAAACTCCTAGCATTACTAAGAGACGAACTGCAATCAGAATGACCTCTTACTCCTCTTGATCACCAAGATCGCACTCGACACTACCTGAGGAGGGAGGTAGGGAGGGTGAGCATACAATGCCCAGTAGGAAAATAGTTACCTCAGAGAAAAACAGTTCAGTGATGGGAATCTCCTACATGGTTAGTTCAAATCCCAAAACATACACACACGTATATATATAATCCAGATCGGGAGCCAATATATATATAACAGTGTAATCAAAACCATCACTCCATATGCACATGACACAAATCAACTCATACCCATGAGCTCACATCGTCTCATCTGTGGAAACCCAGGATGATGGCACTAAGTGTACCTAACAGCCTGCCTGATACCTAAGCCCATACCCGGAGGGGACACCCATGTGTCGCCTACCAAACCTGGAGGGGCAACCGAATTGCCTACAACTGCCAAATGGGGAGGTAATCAGAAGTAACAAGACCTCGCGCAAGTTTACGGACTTTCATCGATGGTGGGGCACGCAGCGCCACACTGTAAAACCCACGATACTAACACGGTGCTCATGTATGATCCTATGACACGTGCAATATAGAACTGAAGTGTAAAAACTACTGTACTCTGGTTTTTCAGTAAAACATGCATAATAGGGTTTTATAGAAAAACGGGCAGCATAACGGCCCTATTTATGATATACCCAAAATAACCTACACATAGCAAATTCCCAGAGTAGTACAGTATATATCGTATAACCAGATTCCATCACATATAATTCAAATCATTAAAAACACACTTGTTCTTATATGCTGTAGAAAATAAGTTTTAACTCAAAAATGGTATAAAACGAAGGTAACTAAACCCCTACCTCAACAGAATAGTGACACCATGCTATTAAGTCCTTAAGGTGTCGTTGACGATCGCCCAGAGAGTCGGGAACCAATTCCAAGCCGTCGATCGTCTTCGTGCGAAAAACCAACTTTCGCACCGGAGCTTCAATTCCAGAAGCGGACCTCTTCACTGAATTCCTAGCACCCAAAATAGCTAGGTTAGACATATAACTTGTCCAATTCGGGTCCGGGTCCATACCGGACCGGTGGCACGCAAAACGAGACAAAATCTCGACCGTCCGATCTCGATTTTCGTGCCGATCACCAAACTACACAATATATATATCAAAATTCTCCATTTTCCGAGTACATTCCAAAAATGCAATCAAAAACACAATCCAACGGCCGGATCGAGAACAACAACCAAAAACTCGAAATGACCAAAAATGACAACTTTCAATCCAGGAAAAATGGAGTTGAGATATATATACCTTGATGATCCTTGCGACGATACGAATCTAACGGGACCGGTTTGAGGCCGAAAGGTGGCCGGAATCGTCGCCGGTGATCGAAAAACCGAAATGGGTCGAACCGGCTTCTATGGCTTTTCCCGGCGAACCAAACGGCGGCGATGAGTGGCGAGGGGCGGCGGAGCTTCATGGCAGCTCGGCGAGTCGACGCCGGTCGGTGGGCTGCCCGGACGGTGGCTGGCGGCGGTGCTGCGGAGGTGCGGCCGAGAGGGAGAGAGAAGAGAGAGAATTCGGGGGGGGAGGAGAGAGAAGAGAGAGAGAGAAGAAAGAGGATGGGCATGTGGCCCAATCTTATAGGACTGTGCAATTTTTTAAAAATTGCACATAAGTCCCCAAAATTTCAAATCTCTATCAATTTAGTCCCCCGAAATTTGCAATTTAGTCCCTCTGAACAAAACTTTCGCAAATTAGTCCCCACAATATTTTATCCGGAAAATTGGTAAAATGTCCAAATTACCCTCGAAAATTTCGGGTTTTCACAATTATAATCTGATTTTATAAAATTAAAATATATATTTTGTTGATTCCATTATGTAAATGTATTTGTTTGGTTACTATTTGTGACAATGGAAAGTATAAAAGTGGTTTTAAACTTTGTCTAAACCAGAATAAATTCTAGTTTACCTAGAATGTTCTAAATGATCCTCTTTGGGTTGTATATGTGAGAATTGGATTATAAAATATTATTACAAGTTTGAAACCATGATTTTAATCATGTGAGAACATCTTAAAATAGGGGAGGTGCTGTCCTAATATTTTTAAATCCAAATAAAACCATTTAGAAGCAAATGGACTAGTTTTTATGAAAGTATGTGCCATTTTAGTTCATTTTGTGATTACATTTCCTGATTTTGTCAAAGTTGTGAATTATGCTTATGGTTATTTTCTTTAAGCATTTTATGTTGTATTGATCATTTTAGTAATGAAATTCATATTAGGCCTTCCACACACCTTGCTGCAGAGGATACTAACCTTTTTCACTATCTTTTCCACAGGACATGAAGTAAGTAAAGATTTATTTTAACTGTATTACAAAAACAGTAGTAGATACAAATGTATTCCTATATGATTATGTGTATTATATTAAATATATGTTATTCCTATAGTTGTTGTAAGTTCGTAAAAGACGTAAGCATAACATGATCATTTAGGCATTATTTTCAAGAAGTGATGTTTTTCACGCATTGGATTTAAAGTAGTACCATTATACTAATTTTATGAGATATATCTTAAGTACATTGTTTAGTCTGTCTATATTGACTTGGTATGATTTGCACAAGCATCCTTCCCGCATAGGTGGGCATGGCTTACCGATTACTGAAATTGAATATTGTACGATAAGTTGTGTGAGATGCATTACCTAGTCGGTCTACATTGAGTAGGTATGGTTTGCATTGGCCATATGTTTCCATCCTGCATAGGTGGGCACGGCCGACTGACTGCCGCGACTTTGTAGTTTACTTAAGAGCCCTACAAAGAAATGTGCATCAAAATGAAAAGTTATGAAAGAAAAAGTACAATAGGAATTTCAATGAAGTTTATGCATAAAACACGTTCACGAGCATACATGATTTTTACTTATTGAGTACTAGCTCATTTAGTTCTTGTGATGCAGGTAAGGAGATATATAATGTAGATGAGCTTGACTTATGGGCGATGATTTCTTTGTATTTCGATATTTTGATGTGTTATATATATTACTACTATGGAAAGATAAACTAATAAGAACTTTTGGTTGTACATTTTGTAAAAACACTCTCAGAAAGTAATGTCACGTAGTTTCTTTTGTTTTACAATTTGAAAAGTTTATATTAGCCCAATTTTTTGAAAAAATCGAAAGTTATGGTTTATAAAAGAGTGATACTTCCTAGCTTGACCTATATAGTCATATAGATAAGGTAAAGAGTTGTTACAGTTATGGTATCAGAGCAGAGGTTTAGTCATTTCTAAAGACTTCCTACATATGTATGATCTTGTGACAGAAAGTTTAGTCAACTAGTAAGTCTAATTAATTTCGTACGTGTGCTTTATTTTTGTTAAATAAGTTTGATGCATACATTATTATTAGCTATTATGTTTATTTGTAAGTAAAGGGCCACTGTACAGGAAATCATGCCAAGGGGTAAAGGTCAGTCTAGCCGACAGAGAAATGATCAAGAAAATGACAAAGATACTATTATTCATTAATTGGTTGAATTAGTAGAGAAACAAACTCAGCAAATAGAGAGGCTTATAGAACGAGATTAAAGAAGAGTGGAATAATTACTAGTACAAGTTGTAGCTAGACAAGAAAATCATGAACCAGCTTCTGAAAGGTTCAGGAAGAATAAACCTCTAGCCTTTAAAGGTGAAACAGATCCACAATTAGCAGAGGAGTGGATTTGGAGCTTGGAGGGTATCTTTGATTACATTAAAATTCCTGAGGAGGAAAAAGTTTCTTGTGCTACTTATATGTTCCAAATGGATGCCAAGCATTGGTGGGATTCTATAAAGTCAATCATTTATGTTAAGAAATTGACTTGAGAGAGATTCAAGAAAATCTTTTACAGGAAGTACTTTAGTGATGCTCATCAACTGGCGAAGGCACCTGAGTTTACTAATTTGAAGTAGGGTGGCATGTCTATGTGTGACTATACAAAGAAATTTGATAAGCTATCCTATTTTGCTCCTCATATGATGAGCTAGCATTGATTGTAAAGGTAAGAGAGTAGTATTTCAAGCACCTAGTGAAGAGAAGTTTACTTTCCTTGGGTCTTCTAAGAAGAAATCGGTACCAATTATTTCAATGAAAAAAGCAATGACGTTATTTGAGAAAGGATGTACTGGTTATTTAGCAAATGTAATGGATACTTGAGAGGAACTTAAGATGAAGCCAGAGAAAGTACCAGTGGTTAATAAATTTCTAGAGGTATTCCTAGAAGATCTACCAAGATTACCACCTGCAAAAAAGATAGAGTTTATTATTGACTTGCTACCTGGTATAACTCCTATTTCTATGGCACCATATAGAATAGATCTAGCATAGTTGAAGGAATTAAAGGTACAATCATAGGAGCTCTTGGACAAGGGTTTCATACACCCATGCTTTTCACTATAGGGTGCTCTAGCGTTGTTTGTAAATAAGAAAGATGGAACTTTAAGACTTTGTATTGATTATAGAGTGCTAAATAAAGTCACATTCAAGAATAAGAATCCTCTCCATAGAATTGATGATATGTTTGATCAGTTATAAGGAGCTTCAATATTTTCCAAGATTGATTTAAGATCTAGATACCATCAGTTGAAGATCAAAGAAGAAAACATTACTAAAACTGCTTTTAGAGCGAGATATGGGTACTATGAGTTCTTAGTGATACCCTTTGGCTTAACTAATGTCTCGACTACTTTTATGGACATGATGAACAGAGTATTCAAGGATTTCTTGGATAGTTTTATTATAGTGTTCATTGATGATATTTTGATCTATTAACGCTCAAGGGAGGAGCACATGGAGCATTTGAGAACAGTTTTAAGGATCTTGAAAGAAAAGCAATTGTATGAAAAATTTAAGAAGTGTGAATTTTGGTTGGAGAAAGTTATCTTCCTTGGTCATGTAGTATTTGGAAATGGTAATTTCTGTGGATCTAACAAAGGTTGAAGCTATAAGTAATTAGTCAAGACCTATAAATGTTTTAGAAATTCATAGTTTCTTAGGATTAGCTAATAGAAGGATTTTCTATTTTGGTTTCTCCATTGACTCAAATGACTAGAAAGTGTAATGCCCAAGATTCTCACATGCATAATAGGCCAATAATAAACATGTTCATATTGCATAATAGACATATCAAGTGACTAGAATCAACTTTACAGTAAATTTCTCATTCTTTATTGTTAAATGCTTTCAATATGTGTTATTGTACTAATATTTGTCGAAGTGTTCCAATGCAGTGTAAAGGCTCAGTACCCTCAGAGAGAGAGAGCTAGGTGTGTGAGAAGAACAAAGAATATATATTCATGAAAACAATACAATGTGCTCATGCATTAAAAATCAAGTTTGATGATAACTAGGTAAAATAGTAATTTTTCGGTAAAGTGCATTTTCACGCTTTTTGGAACCAAATTCATTGTACGTTTAACACATGATAGCTTTAATTTAATATTTAGGACTCATTTTTAGCATTTTTAAAAATATGTTCATTCCAGGTAAGTACGAGATGACAGTCACTATACTGAACTGTGTTTAATTACACTAAGCTAGCTTAGATTCAGCTTAATCGCGTACTGTCATCTTTGTGCATTCTATGAATTGGGCAATTATACTATATTTGCATTATCAATTAGGGACTAATGGACTTTATTTTTATTTTTAATGATTGTTTATGGGGCTAGGTGCCATCAAATTAGAATAAGATTGGCCATATAGGATCATAAGTCAAAGTATGACTAGATTTCACTTTCTAAGCTAGGTTTCACAATTTTGGTCTGCACTTAAGTGTATAGGATTGACTAGCAACGTGTTGAGTATGCTAAGGAAGTTTTAGAGCTTGACACATGGAAGAAAAAGGTGTGAAATTCCCAAAATACCCCTTAGAACTTAAGTTATGCCATTTCTTAGTCATTAAGTATCACTTTTGGTCCAAATCTGGTCATTTTCTTCTCCTTTCTCTCCAGCCACGACCAGAAACTCTCCCACTCATTTTCAGACTACTCTCAGCTCCCTTAACCACTTCCAAGAGTTTCCAAGTGGTAGAACTCAATTTGGAGCTCAAGAAAACAAGATAGGTCTAAACTAGTCAAGGTAATTCTACTAGTTCTTCTTCCTAGGTTTTGTGTGGTTATTTCAATTCTTCACTTGATACTACTTAAGTAATGTTTCCTCTAGGTCCTCTTGAGTCCTAAGATCAATTTCAAAGCCTTAGAAATCAGTTTTGTGGAAGTAGAAGGCAAGAGCTTCAACAAAAGTTCAAACTAGTCAAGGTGAGTTTTTTTGTGGAATT
>JXTB01000078.1:746988-768299 GCA_002914805.1 Parasponia andersonii
ATGCATGATCTTTACTTACTGAGCATTAGCTCATTTAGTTCCTGTGATGCAGGTGAGGACATTTTTAATGTATAGAGTTGCTAGTTGGCTAGCACGCTTTCTTGTCGCCATGATCATACCGATGTAGACGAGCTTGACTTGTGGGCGGTGTTTTATTTGTATTTTGTTATTCTAGTCTGTTGTAAGTATTACTACTGATGGCAAGATAAACAGATATGGAGTTTTTAGTTGTATATTTTGTAAAGAAACTTTCAAAAAGTAATGCCACGTAGTTTCTTTTGTTTTAGAGCTCGAAAAATTTAAATTTGGCCCACCTTTTTGAAAAAGCTAAAAATATGGGTTATAAAAGAGTAATGCTTCCTAGTTTGACCTACATAGTCATATAGTTAAGCCAAGGGGGCGTAACAGAAAGAAAGTGAAATTTCATTGGGATGATGATTGTGAAAATATTTTTCAAGAGTTAAAGTATTATTTAATCACAACTCCTATACTTTTTATACCCACTAGATCAAAAGGATTTGTTGTTTATAGTGATGCTTCAAAGAATGGTCTAGGTTGTGTTCTGATACAAAATGGTAAGGTTATTACCAATGCTTCTAGATAACTAAAAGAATATGAAAAGAAATATTCTACTCATGATTCAGAGCTAGCAACAAGAGTTTTTGCACTGAAGATTTGGAGACACTATCTTTATGGGGAAAGATGTCCAATCTACACAGACCATAAAAGCCTTAAGTATTTCTTTACCTGAAAAGAACTAAATATGAGATAAAGAAGATAGCTTGAGCTGGGAAAAGATTATGACTGTGAAATTAACTATCATCTAGGAAAAGCTAATATGGTTGCAGATGCTCTAAGCAAAAAGTTATTAGCTACTATGCCACTTAAGTATGTTAATCGGAAACATTCTTTTGATAGATTTTCATCGATTGGAATTAGAGATTGTCCCTATAGGTTTAATGGAGAAATTAGTAGCTCTTACTTTGCAACCTATAATTTTAGAGAGAATTAAGCAAAGGCAGAATACAGATCCCTATCTGACAAATTTGAAGACTAAGATAAAGTCTGGAAAGGAGGTGGTGTTCTAGATTTCTAGTGATGGTGTAATCAATTACAAAAATAAATTGTGTATGCCAGATGGAACAATTAGAAAGGAGATATTGATAGAAGCTCACACTACTCCCTATTATGTACACCTCAGTACTACAAAGATATATAGAGATTTGAAAATACATTATTGGTAGTGAGGTATGAAGAAGGATGTGATTGAGTTTGTAGAACAATATCTCACATGCCAATAAGTTAAAGCTGAAAATCAAAGACCTACCGGTACATTGAAGCCTATACATGTGCCACAATAGAAATGGGAAGAGATTGCTATAGATTTGGTAGTTGGACTTCCTAAGAAAAATAAACATCATGATGCTATTTGGGTTCTTAAGATAGATATACTAAGTTAGCCCATTTTCTGCCAATTAAAGTGACTTATAGCTTGGATCGGTTGGTTCGGTTATATGTTCAAGAAATCATTAGACTACATGGTGTTCAAAAGGTTATCATTTCTAACCGAGATTCTAGATTCACTTTAACATTCTGGAAGAGGGTTCAGGATGCTATGGGTACGAAACTAGCATTCAGTGTAGCTTTTCATCCTCAAATAGATGGACAATCATAGAGAAGTATATAGACTCTTGAGGATATGCTTAGAGCTTGTGATTTAGATTTTCATGGGTCTTGGAGCAAGTACTTCCCACTGATAGAATTTTCCTACAATAATAGTTATCAAGCTTCAATTGAAATGTCTCCATATAAAGCATTGTATGGAAGAAAATGTAGATCTCTGATTCACTGAGATGAGATGGGAGAAAGGAAATTTCTTGGTCCAGAATTGGTAAGAGAAATAGCTAAAGCAGTAGAAAAGATTCGTAAAAGGTTATTAGTTGTTCAGAATAGACAGAAATATTATGCTGATCCCAGAAAGAGAGAGGTCATATTTAATGTTGGAGACAAAGTATTTTTGAAGGTTGCTCCCATGAAAAGAATCGTGAGCTTTGGAAAGAAAAGAAAGCTTAGTCCTTGATATATAGGCCTATTTAAGATACTTGACAAATTTGGAGATGTTGCCTATAGGTTACTTTGCCACCATCACTGTCAAATGTACACAATGTTTTTCACGTCTCTATGTTAAGAAGATATATTCCAAATCCTTCACATATTTTGAGTTTTGAGCCGTTAGAATTTAGCCAAGATGTAAGCTATGAAGAACAACCAGTGGAGATTTTAGATAGAAAAGAAAAAGGAGCTTAGAAATAAGAAGATCCCTTTGGTCAAAGTACTGTAGAGGAACCACGAATTCTAGAGGCCACATGGGAAAGGGAAAAAGAGATGAAAACTAAGTATCCTCACTTATTTAGGTAAGTGAATTTCGAGGATGAAATTTAATAAGGAGAAAAAGATTACGATGCCCAAGTTTCTCACATGCATAATAAGCCAATAATAAATATGTTCATAGTGCATAATAGACATATCAAGTAATTAGTATCAACTTTATACTAAATCGCTCATTCTTTATTGTTAAATACTTACAATATATGTTATTGTACTAATATTTGTCGAAGTGTTCCCACGTAATATAAAAGCTTAGTACCCTCAAAGAGAGAGCTTGGTGTGTGAGAAGAATAAAGAATATATATTCATGAATACAATACAATGTGGACATACATTAAAGTCAAGTTTGTTGATAATAGTAGTTTTTCGGTAAAATGAATTTTTCATGCTTCTTGAAGTCGAATTAACTGTACATTTAACACATCATAGCTTTAATTCGATGTTTAGGACTCATTTATAGCATTTTATTTGTTGGCCCCATGTAAGCATGAGGCGGCATTCAGGACACTAATTTGTATTTTATTATACTAAGCTAGCTTAGGTTCAGCTTAATCGTGTAATGTTAATTTTGAGAATTCTATTAATTAGGCATTGATACTATGTTTGCATTATTAATTATAGTCTATTTGACTTATTTTTATATTTAATGATTGGTTATAGGGTTAGGTTCTAACAGATTAGAATAAGATTGGCCATATAGGATCCTAAGTCAAAGTATGACTAGATTTAAACTTTTAAGCTAGATTTCACTATTTTAGTCTATACTTGAGTGTATAGGAATGGCCAGCAACGTGATGACTAAGCCAAGAGTGATTTAAAGTTGGACACATGGAAAGATAGGGGGTAAACTACCAAAAATACCCCCTTAGAATTTAAGTTATGCCTATTCTTAGTCATTAAGTTTTGATTTTGGACCAAATCTGGTCATATCTTTCCCATTTCCCTCCTCCCATGACATAAATTCTCCAGCTCCTATCTAAGCTTCTCCCAACTCTCCTTAGCTATATCCAAGAGATCCAAGTGGTAGAACTTAAGTTGAAGCTCCAGAAAGCAAGATACGTCCAAACTAATGAAGGTAATTCCACTAATTCTTCTTCCTAAGCTTTTGTTTCTTATTTCAATTATCTACTTGATACCACTTAAGAAATTGTTCCTCTAGGTTCTCTTAAGTCCTAAAATTAGTTTCAAAGTCTTGAGAATAAATTTGGTGGAGGTAGAAGGTAAGAGCTTTAGTAAAAACTCAAACTAGTCAAGGTGAGCTCTATGTAGGATTTGGAATTTGTAGTTAATTTCTTTTGCTTTAGCTCTTAAATCAAAGCTTTCATTTGATGAATCAAGATCCTAGAAAACTTTATATATGGCTGGAAACATAAAATTTAAGTGGAGGATTAAAGTTAGACTTAAGCTCCAAAGTTTACTATTTATGGAGTTAAGTACTTTCATATGTAGTAGATTAAGATTTCAATATATGTACACTGATTTTATACAACTAAAATGTATATTTTGTTGAGTTCACTATGTAAATATATTTGTTTTGTTGCTGATTGTGACAGTAGAAAAGTCTAAACATGGTTTTAAACTTTGTCTAAACTGAAAAGAATTCAAGTGTACCTAAGATATTCTAAATGATCCTCTTTGAATTGTATATGTGGGAATTTGATTGTAAAATATTATTGCAAGTTTAAAACCATGATTTTAATCATGTGAGAATGTCTTCAAATAGGGAAGGTGTTGTCCAATATTTTTAAAACCAAATGATACCATTTAGAAGCAAATGGACTAGTTTTTATGAAAGTATGTGCCATTTTGGTTCATTTTGTGATTAGATTTCCTGATTTTGTGAAAGTTGTGATTTATGCTTGTGGTTGTTTTCTTTAGGCATTTTACATTGTATTGATTATTTTAGTAATAAAATTCATATCAGGTCTTCCACACACCTTGTTGCAGAGAATACTGACCCTTTTTACTATCTTTTCAACAGGACACGAAGTAAGTAAAGATTTATTTAAATTCCATCACAAGAACAATAGTAAATACAAATGTTTTGATACATGAGTATGTGTATTATATTAATTATACGTTATTCCTATAGTTGTTGTAAGTTCATAAAAGACATAAGCATGACATGATTATTTAAGCATGATTTTCAAGAAGTGAAGTTTTTCATGCATTGGATTTGAAGTAGAACCATTGTACTGATTTTACGAGATATGTTTTAAGTACATTGTTTAGTCTATCTATGTTGGATAGATATAGTTTGCACAGACATCCTTCCTGCATAGCTGGACACTGCTTACCGACTGTCGAGACTAAATATTGTACTAAAAGTTATATGAGATGCATTACCTAGTCGGTCTGTGTTGGATAGTTATAGTTTGCATTGGACATGTGTTTCCTTTCTGCATAGGTGGGCATGACCTACCGACTGCCGCGGTTTTTTAGTATACTCAAATGCCCTATAAAGAAACATTCTCTAAGAAAAGTGTATCAAAATGAAAAGTTATGAAAAAAAGAGTACAATGGGAATTTCAATGAACTTTATGCATGAAATATGTTCACAAGCATACACGATCTTTACTTACTGAGCATTAGCTCATTTGGTTCCTATGATGCAGGTGAGGAGATATATGATGTATAGAGTTACTGGTTGGCTAGCACGCTTTCTTGTCGCCATGATCATACAGATGTAGACGTGCTTGACTTGTGGGCGATGTTTTCTTTTGTAACACCTCCTAGTTTAACCATATTGTCATATACAGTCAAACTATGACATATTATTCTTTCTTAAACATTATCTTTTGTTTTGATAAAAAGGTGGGCAATTTTTTTTTTTGAACCTTGAAAAACCTTTAAATAAAAGCAACTACATGGCATTTCTTGTAAAAAGTGTCTTTACAAAATGTACAATCAAAAGAGTTTTTCACCAGTCGATTTTGCCATCAATAGTAGTATTTACATTACAACAAAATATCTTAAAACAAAAATGTCGCCCACAGGTCAAGCTCGTCTATATCTGTATGATCATGGCGACAAAAGGCAAGCCAGGCAACCAGCTAGTCAATACCAAAATTTGTCTCCTCATCTGCATCACAAGGCTAAAATGAGCTAAAGCTCAGTAAGTAAAAACTATGCATACTTATGAATGCTTTAAAACTCATAAAGTTCCCATTGTACCCTTTTTCTTTCTTAAAATTTGAGTTCATGTATTTTCCTTAAAAATTATTCTTAGTTGGGCCCCTTAGCATATTGCTTGTCCCGTAACTCGATAGGCCGTGATAACATTGGGCGGAAACTCTAGCCAAGAGTAAAAATAAGGTGCGACCGTCGTGTGAGGTTTTTTTTTTTTTTTTGAAAAACTCCTTCCCTCATCAAAGGGGCATCTCACACCGTGCTAATCTTGTCCCAATTCAACGAGATACATCATAACATCCGCAAATCCCGCTTCAACGGGAGAGTCTGCATCAACAGACTTACCTATCCAGCTCCGACAGACTAACAATTGCCATTAAAACTTAAGTTATAAAATTGGTACAATGGTACTCATTTTCAAATACTCTTTTAATAAAAATCTCCATTTGCATACAAAACTTGCCATGCACATGCAATTTCATAACTTTCAGGAATAAGTAAGTTTCACATAAATACATCTTTCATATAGTACTTGTGATGCAGTTGTAAGTCTTTACTTACCTCGTGTCCTGAATAGGAATCGATAGTGGAAAGAGTCAATATCCTCTAGAGATTGGTGTGCTAATCACCTGTCATAAATTACTATTATTCAAGATGCACATTTTACAAAAAGAATGCATTAAGATATTTCAACAATACCGAAATCAAAACGTTCACCAATTTAGGAAACTTAATCTTAAAATGACTCAGGAGTGTATAAATCATTAAAGGTACTTGGTAGTCAATAACTAGTATTGAAAAACTATTCAAAAGTATTTAAAATATGAATGCTAGTTCATTAGCACAAAATGATCCAAAATGGCACATAATTTTGTAAAAACAAGTCCATTTGCTCCTAAATGGTGCCATTTCATTTTAAAAACATTTGGACAGCACCTCCCCTATTTTAGGGACAGTCCCACATGATTAAAATCATGGTTTTAAACCTGCCATAACAATTAACAATACAATTCCCACATATACACATCAAAGAGGATCATTTGGAACAACCTAAGTGCATTTGAATTCCTTTCAATCTTTTACAAAGTTTAAACGACTTTTACACTTGTGTGCCATCATAACCAGCCATAAAATAAGTGTAATAACTAATAGAATCAATAAAATATATACTATAAGTTTAAGAAATCAGATTACAAATATGGAAAACTTAATCTGCCACACATGAAAACACTTAATTCCATAAATAGCAATCTTTAGGGCCTTAGGTTTAACTTTAATCCTCCACCTAAATTTTATATTTCCAGTGATATATAAGGTTCCTAGGATCATTATTCACCAAATAATTACTTTGGTTTAAGGGCTAACACTAAAGAAATTAACTATAAGTTCAAAATCTTACATAATGCTTACTTTGACTAGTTTGAGCTTTTGTTGGATTTCTTGCCTTCTACCTCCACCAAACTGATTCTCTAAACTTAGAATTAGATTTTTGGGCTTAAGAAGACCTGAAGAAACCATTATTTAAGTGGGAACAAGTAGAGAATTGAAATTATAGGAAAATACCTAGAAAGAAAAATTAGTAGAACTACCTTGACTAGTTTTGATCTATCTTGCTTTCTAGAGCTCCAACTTGAGTTCTACCACTTGGAAACTCTTGGAGATGGTTAAGGGAAGTTGAGAGAAGTGTAAAAAGGTATTGGAGAGGCTCAGATCATGGCTGGAGAGAAAGGGAAAGCAAATGACCAGATTTGGTCAAAAATCAATACTTAAAGGCTAAGAATGGCATAACTTAAATTCTAAGGGGTATTTTACGTATTTTTCTCATTACCTTCCATGTGTCAAGCTCTAAAACATCCTTAGCATACTCACCACGTTGCTGGTCAATCCTATACACCCAAGTATAGACCAAAATTATGAAATCTAGCTTAGAAAGTGAAATCTAGTCATACTTTGACTTATGATCCTGTATGGCCAATCTTATTCTAATTTGGTGGAACTTAGCCCCATAACCAATCATTAAACATAAAAAGAAAGTCCATTAGACTCTAATTGATAATGAAAATAAAATATAATTGCCCAATTCATAGAACGCACAAAGATGACATTACGCGATTAAACTAAATCTAAGCTAGCATAGTGTAATTAAACACAGTTCAGTATAATGACTGTCATCTCGTGCTTACCCGAAACGAACATTTTTGAAAATGCTAGAATAAGTCCTAAACATTAAATTAAATCTATTTGATGGGCTAAATGCACAGTGAATTTGGTTCTGAAAAGCATGAAAGATGCATTTTACCGAAAAACTACTATTTGACTAAGTTATCAATAAGTATGATCTTAATGCATGTGCACATAGTATTGCTTTCATAATTATATTCTTTATTCTTTTAGCATATCGAGCTCTCTCTCTGAGGATATTGAACCTTTACACTGCATTGGGACACTTCAATAATCATTAGTGTAATAACATGTATATAAATGCATATAACATAATGAATGAGTATGTTACTACAAAACTAGTATTAACGACTTCTAGATGCCTACTATGCAATTAGAACATATTTATTATTGGCTTAATATGCATGTGAGAATCTTGGGCACCACATCTTTGTATTTCAATATTTTGATATGTTTTAAATATTACTACTGATTTCAAGATAAACTGATTAGAACTTTTTGTTAGACATTTTGTAAAGACACTTTTAGAAAGTAATGTCACGCAGCTACTTTTGTTTTACAGTATGAAAAGTTTAAATTGGCCTAATTTTTTAAACAAAACTAAAATTATGATTCTTAAAAAAGTAATACTTACTAGTTTAACCTACATAGTCATATAGATAAGGTAGGGAGTTGATACATAAGAGGACTTAGAGGAACCATTATTTAAGTTGTATCAAGTAGAGAATTGAAATAAGAAAACAAAACCTAGGAAGAAGAACTAGAAGACTTACATTGACTAGTTTGGACCTATCTTGCTTTCTTGAGCTCCAATTTGAGTTCTACTACTTGGAAACTCTTGGATATAGATAAAGGGAGTTGAGAGAAGCCTAGATAGTGGCTGAAGTGGTTTAAGTCGTGCCTAGGAAGAAAGAGGAAGGAAATGACCAGATTTGGTCCAAAATCGATACTTAATTGCTAAGAAAAGGCATAACTTAAATTCTAAGGAGTATTTTTAGTATTTCATTCCTTAACTTTCCATGTGTCCAGCTTTAAATGACTCTTGGCTTATTCACCATATTTCTGGTCATTCCTATACACTCAAGTGTAGACCAAAATGGTGAAACCTAACTTAGAAGGTAAAATATAGTCATACTTTGACTTATGGTCCTATATGGCAAATCTTATTGTAATCTAATAGAACCTAGCCCCGTAACAAATCATTACACATAAAATTAAGTCATTTAGGCTTCAATCAATAATGAAAATATAGTATCAATGCCTAACTAATAGAATGCACAAAGATGACATTATGCGATTAAGCTGAATCTAAGCTAGCTTACTGTAATTATGCATACTTTAATACAGTGACTGCCACCTCGTGCTTACCTAGAACCAACATTTTTGAAAATACTAGAAATGAGTTTTAAACATTAAATAAAAGTGATTTGACATGTTAAACATACTGCGAATTTGGCTCTGAAAAGCGTGAAAAATGCATTTTACTGAAAAGCTACTATTTGGCGAAGTTATCAACAAACTTGATTTTAATGTGTGTGCACATTGTATTATATTCATGAATATATATTCTTATTCCTTTCATACACCAAGCTCTCTTTCTTTGGGTACTAAGCCTTTACACTACATGGGAGCACTTCGACAAACATTATTACAATAATATAGATTAAAAATATTTAACAATAAAGAATGAGCAATTTACCATAAAATTGATATTAGTTACTTGATATGTCTATTATGTAATATGAACATATTTGTTATTGGCTTATTATGCATGTGAGAATCTTGGGCATTACAACAAGAATTAGTGAAAATACCTCAAAACCAAAGCCATGACTCCATTTACCAAAGCTTGGTCTTGTTTTCTTGATACTGGCCTCATGCCTGTATCTTATCACAGTGACATTACTCCTGAGCACATTGTCCTACTTTATGCATCATCAAGGGCTTATCTGTTGATGTTGGGAGGTGACTCAGTGCTCCATCTTACATGCTATTTGGAAAGTGAGAATTTGAATAGTATGCCCATCGTTAATCACTAAATTACACTCCCAAGCAGGAGGTTTTGGGCACCCAGTGATGAGTTAGTCCTCCCTCAACATATTCTCTACTGCCCTACCTTGGTGAGATTGTTGAAATACGAGTATGCCTTCCATTCTTCAATAAGAGCCTTCTCTAGTAGGCAACGCATCATTGCTTTGGCACCTGAAATTGTAGCCGAACCCGATGAAGCAGACTAAGAGTTAGACTCTAATTTTTATGATGAATCAAGCTTTATGCTCCAATAGTTGACCTTAGTGGAACAATGCCTCAATGAGCATCGTCAAGAATTCTAGCAATTTCAAGCATACTAATAATGGTGCCACTAGTGGGCGGACTATCAATCAAACTGCATCAATATATTTGCTACTCACTTTGGCATGAATACAAAACAATTTTCAATGCCACTAGGACATCTGATGTATCCATTGAAGCAACCACCACCACCATCCTCCCCTCTGCCTATATCGGGAGGTCACCTTAATGCGGACCCCACCATAGGGACCAACTGAGCAGTCTCCCATCAGGTATATATTTCCCCCCTTTGCTCTTTCACTATTTCGTGCCTTGAGGACAATGTACCTACTAAGTTTTGGGGGAGTTCATTTCGTTTCACTTTTCAGTCTCTTTTGTTTTATTATTTGAGTCTTTCGTGTTAAATTTTTGAACTTCTTTTCTGTTTCCTTTCTTTTACTGTTTGTTTATTTTGAGCTTCTAATGATATGATGAAGAGTATATGTGTAATAACTCTTTGGAAACATTTAGTATCAAAACTGTTTTGTGCTCAAATCTATTATGGTTTTTCTTTATGAATAGTTATTGAACACTTTTTACACGTAGTTATGAGTATTTTTGCCTTGAATTACTTAGAGTAGCTTTATGTACATGGCTTAGTAAAATAGTTAGTCTTACATCATCTTGGAACCTATATAATTTTCAATTGAGACGAAATCCTAGTAGCATGAAATTCGAAGAAGATTAGTAGGCCATTTTTGGGCTAGTTAAGCCTTTCAAGCCTACTAGTTAAATGGAATATCTCTAATCTCCCACATTGAGCCAGTTCCTCATCCTGTTTCATTTCATGAACCAAATAAACAATTCTTACCGATAAATATTTTCCCAAATTACTTTACCTCAGACCATAGATGTACATATGCAAATTAAGAACTTGTTGTGACATGTGAGCGAATGATGAAAAAAAAAAAGAGGGGAAAGTCTTTTGAAGGAAAATTTTGGTTACTTCAAAATGGTAGCCATTTAAAAAAAAAGCAAAAAAAAAAAAACTTGAAAGAATGAAAATGGGTCATGAACTAAGTTTGGGGAAAATTGTATTCATTGAGCAAAATGGGCATCCATGGTGTGATTTAGCCTAAATGATAACATTCCTTCCACCTATACCCTAGCTCTACGTACAAGCCGATTAAAGACCTATTAATTCTCGATTTAGTGCTATTCTACATTAGTGGAGATTGACATAAAAAGCAGGGTTATGAGATGATTGCATTAATTCCATTGAGACATTTTTTATTTTGAAATCTAAGTTTGCATAACGTGATCTGAGTGATAGGGTAAGTGCAAGCAACACCAAGAGTGTTAACAGAGTTAGACCACTACCCAAGTTGAAAATCTTAACTTTTGTGATTCTTTATGTTTCCATTGAGTTATAAATTCTGTTGAATTTTAAGACAAATTTAACCTCACTCAAAAGTATTGTTTGTGTTATCTTATTTTTGTGTAGTTTTAGTCAATATTTTCATTGGTTTCTTTTGCTATCTCAGCACGAGGATGAGCCTTTCATTAAGTTTAGAGGAGTTTGTTAAGTGGATTCCATGCTTCACTTTCAGTATCTTTTCAAACTTAAGAATTGCTCATCTTTGAGCTCGTTTTCTCCGATTTGTTGTTTTTGGTGTTTATTTCAGGTGAAAAGTCATTGAAAAGAGAATACCACCTTTTCAAGTGAAACCGAGGCTAAATAAAAGTAATTGTGATCAATCACAAGCAAAGAAGGGCAAAAGATATCTCAATAGAGTGTAATGGTGTCATTAAATAGGAATAAACTGAGCAAAACTGGGCGTTGTAGCACCAAGTTCCAGCAACTTGGCACAGCAACACCTGGAAGTGGTGCTGCGACATTGATGTTGTGGTGCCGTAGTGGCATGCGCTGTTTCATGGCACAGTCTCCTAGGTTTTGTGGCACTGCAGTACCATAGTCTATGTGGTGCCCAAGATTCTCACATACATACTAAGCCAATAATAAAGATGTTCTAATTGAAGTCATTAATATAATTTTCATAGTAACATGCTCATTCATTATGTTATGTGCATTTACATACATGTTATTACACTAATGATTGTGAAGTATCCCAATGCAGTGTAAAGGTTCAATTCCCTCAAAGAGAGAGCTCAGTGTGCTAAAAGAACAAAAAATATAATCATGAAAGTAATACTATGTACACATGCATTAAGATCGTACTTGTTGATAACTTGGTCAAATAGTAGTTTTTCGGTAAAATGTAATTTTCACGCATTTTTGAGCCGAATTCACTGTGTGTTTAACACTTCAAATAGGCTTGATTCAATGTCTAGGACTCATTTATAGAATTTTATTTGTCGACTCCAAGTAAGCTCGAGGTGGTATTCAGGACACTAATTCGTATTTAGTTACACTATTCTAGCTTAGACTAGACGTAATTGCATAATGTCGTTTCTGTGCATTCTAATAATTGAGTGCTAATACTATGTTTGCATTATTAATTGGAGTGTAATTGACTTACTTTTAAGTTTAATGATTGGTTATGGGGCTAGGTTTCACCAGATTACAATAAGGTTAGTCATATGGGATCATAAGTCAAAGTATGACTACTTTTCATTTTCTAAGCTAGGATTCACCAACTTTGGATACATTTGGGGGTATGGGAGTGACCAGCAATATAGAGACTATGCTAAGGATGTTTTAGAGCTGGACACATAGAAAGTAATGTGCAAAATACCCAAAATACTCCTTAGAAATTAAGTTATACATTTCTTAGCTATTAAGTGTTGATTTTGGGTCAAATCTGGTCATTTTCTTTTCCTTTCTCTCTAGCCACGACCTGAAACTCTCCAATACTTTTTTTGACTTCTCTCAACTTCCCGTAAACATTTCCAAGAGTTTCCAAGTAGTAGAACTCAAATTGGAGCCCTAGAAAGCAAGATAGACCAAAACTAGTCAAGGCAATTCTACTAGGTTCTTCTTTCTAGGTCTTGTCCTTTAATTTCAATTCTCTACTTATTCCCACTTAAATAATGGTTCCTTTAGGTCTTCTTATAAATCTATTTCTAAGCTTTGGGAATCATTTTGGTAGAGATAGAAGGCAAGAAGTCTAGCAAAGACTCAAACTAGTCAAGGTGAGATTTATGTAGGATTTTTATTTTGTAGTTAATTTCTTTGTTTCAGCAGTTAAACCAAAGCTATTATTTGATGAATACTAGTCCTAGGAACCCATATATATTGCAGAAAACATAAAATTTAAGTAGAGGATTAAAGTTAGACCTAAAGCCCAAAAGTTTTCTATTTATAGAGTTAAGTGTTTTTATGTGTAGTAGATTAAGTTTTCAATATTTGTAATCGGATTTCTTAAACTTGGAGTGTACATTTTATTGATCCTATTATTTATTACACTCATTTGGTGGCTGCTTGTGATGACACATAAGTGTAAAAGCGGCTTTAAACTTGTTTAAACTAAAAAAGAAATCAAGTGCACTTAAGTTGTTCCAAATGATCCTCTTTGATGTGTATATGTGGGATTAGGATTGTTAATTGTTATTGCAGGGTTCAAACCATGATTTTAATCATATGAGAATATTTTTAAAATGAAATGGCACTATTTAGGAGAAAATGGACTAGTTTTTACAAAATTATGTGCCATTTTGGATCATTTTGTGCTAATGAACTAGCATTCATATTTTAGTACTTTTGAACAGTCTTTTAGTGCTAGTTGTTGAATGGCAAGTACCTTAAGTGATTTATATGCTTCCGAGTCATTTTAAGATGAAGTTTCCTAATTTGGTGAAAGTTGTTATTTCGGTGTTGTTCAAGTATCTTAATGCATTCTTTTTGTAAAATGTACATCTTGAATAATAGTAATTTATGATAGGTGATTAGCACCCCAATCTCTAGAGGATATTGACTCTTTTCACTATCAATTCTTATTCAGGACACGAGGTAAGTAAAGACTTACAACTACATCCTAAGAACTATATGGAAGATGTTATTATGTGAAACTTACTTATTCCTGAAAGTTATGAAATAGCATGTGTATGGCACGTCTTGCATGCAAATGGAGAATTTTATTATAAGAGTACTTAAAAGCGAGTACCATTGTACCAATTTTATAAGACAAGTTTTAATTGCAATTGCTAGTCTCTCAGAGCAGGGTAGGTAAGTTTATTGATGCAGACTCTCCCGTTGAAGTGGGACTTGCGGATCTTATGATGTGTCTCATTGAAGTGGGACAATATTAGCGTGGCGTAAGATATGCCATATGTTGAGGTTGCAGAAAAAGCTCTTGAAGCAGAAGAGGCCGAGCTAAGGGTTATAGGAGCTCAGGAAATTCGTAGGAATATAAATATAGCAAGGAGAAATACAACCGTTGGAGGAGGATCTCAACCAAGGGCTAGTGGAAATAAAAGAAAGTGGCAACAGAATAAAAGAGAAAGATAAGAGCCCCAGAAATGCCAAGCAACAGGCTAACAGACACAATCAACTACTACTCAGAGGACTTTTTGTCCTAAATATGGGAAGACTCATCATGGAGAGTGTTTAATAGGTTCTGATGCTTAGTTCTTATGTGGAAAGTTGGGTCACTTTGCAAAGAATTGTCAAAAAACTTTAGAGGAGCAGAAGCAAGTCCCAGCTCTTGTGTACACGATGACCAAAGAGGATGCTGAGGAAAACCCATCTATTGTAGCATGTGAGATTCTTATCTTTGGTATTCCTATTCATGCATTAATAGATTCAGGGGCTACACATTCATTTGCATCACCTGCATTTGTGAGGAAATTGGGCAAAACATCACAGTACTTGAATTTCAAATACTGTGTAACCATTCCATCAGGAGAAGTTTTATGTTCTGATCAAGTTCTCAACGCATATCCAATCCAAATAGCTGGTAAAGACTTGTGTGTAGATTTGATAGTATTGGATATGCAAGATTTTGAAGTTATCTTAGGTATGGATTGGTTATCAAAATACTATGCTACTATTGATTGCCATTTGAAGAGGGTAGTGTTTCAGCCACCAAGTATAGAGAAGTTCACTTTTATTGGTACTAGTGGAAACTCGTTGATTCCAATAATCTCCTCAATAAAAGCAAGTTACTTGAAAAAGGATGCATAGGTTAGTTGGCCAACTGTAACACCCCCTAGTTTAACCATATTGTTATATACAGTCAAACTATGAAGTATTATTTTTTCTTAAACATTATCTTTTTAAAAAAAAAAATGGGCAAATCTTGAACTTTCTAAAACCTTTAAACAAAAGCAACTGCATGGCATTTCTTGTTAAAAGTGTTTTTACAAAATGTACAATCAAAAGACGTTTTCACTAGTCTATTTTGCCATCAATAGTAGTATTTACATTACATCAAAATATCTCAAAACAAAAATATCGCCCACAGGTCAAGCTCGTCTACATCTGTATGATCATGGTGACAAAAGACAAACCAAGTAACCAGCTTGTCAATACCAAAATATGCCTCCTCATCTGCAACACAAGACGAAAATGAGCTAAAGCCCAGTAAGTAAAAACTATGCATGCTTATGAATGCTTTAAAATCTCATAAAATTTCCATTGTACCCTTTTCTTTCTTAAACATTTGAGTCCATGCATTTTCCTTCAAAATTATTCTTAGTTGGGCCCCTTAGTACATTGTTTATCCCGTAAGTCGATAACCCGTGATAACATTGGGTGGAAACTCTGGCCAAGAGTAAAAATAAGGTGCGACCGTCGTGTGAGGCTTTTTTTTTTAAAACTTCTTCCCTCATAAAAGGAGCATCCCACACCGCACTTATATTGTCCCGCTTCAATGAGACACATTATAAGATCCGCAAATCCCGTATCAGTGGGAGAGTCTGCATCAACAAACTTACCTATCCAGCTCCGACAAACTAACAATTGCCATTAAAACTTATCTTATAAAATTGATACAATGGTGCTCACTTTCAAATACTCTTATAATAAAAGTCTCCATTTGCATGCAAAACATGCCATATACATGCCATTTCATAACTTTCAGGAATAAGTAAGTTTCACATAAATATATCTTCCATATAGTTCTTGTGATGCAGTTGTAAGTCTTTACTTACCTCGTGTCTTGAATAGGAATTGATAGTGGAAAGAGTCAATATCCTCTAGAGATTGGTGTACTAATCACCTGTCATAAATTACTATTATTCAAGATACACATTTTGCAAAAAAAAAATGCATTAAGATACTTGAACAAGACCGAAATCAAAACTTTCACCAATTTAGGAAACTTAATCATAAAATGACTCAAGAGTATATAAATCACTTAAGGTACTTAGTAGCCAATATCTAGCATTGAAAAACTATTCAAAAGTAGTAAAATATGAATGCTAGTTCATTAGCACAAAAATGATCCAAAATGGCACATAATTTTGTAAAACTAGTCCATTTGCTGCTAAATGGTACCATTTGATTTTAAAAATATTTGGACAGCACCTCCCCTATTTTTAAGACATCCCCACATGATTAAAATCATGGTTTAAGACCTGCAATAGCAATCAACAAACCTATTCCCACATATACAAATCAAAAGAAACACCTAGGATAACATAGAAGCACATTTCAAATCTTTTTCAATTTAGAAAGTTTAAAACAATTTGTGCACTTGTCTATAGCTACAAACAGCAACTAAATTAATGGAATAAATAATAGAATTGATGACATATCCATTGCAAGTTGAGAAAATCAGATTACAAGTATAGAAAGCTTAATACACCCACGGAAACACTTGAATACACAATTAGCAATTTTGGGGCTCTAGGTGTAACCTAAATTCTCCACTTAAATTCTATGTTTCCAGCAACATATAAGGATTTCTAGGACCATTATTAATCAAATAATTGCTTTGGTTTAAGGGCTAACACAAAAGAAATTATCTATAAGTTCAAAATCGTACATAATGCTCACTTTGACTAGTTTGAGCTTTTGTTGGAGTTCTTGCTTTCTACCTCCACCAAACTGATTCTCTAGGCTTAGAATTAGATTTTTGGACTTAATAAAACCTGAAAAAACCATTATTTAAGTGGAAACAAGCATAGAATTGAAATTAAAGGACAAGACCTAAAAAGAAGAACTTAATAGAATTACCTTGACTAGTTTTGGTCTCTCTTGCTTTCTAGGGCTCTAGTTTGAGTTCTACCACTTGGAAACTCTTGGAAATGTTTGAGGGAAGTTGAGAGAAGTCAGAAAAAGCATTGGAGAGTTTCAGGTCGTGGCTGGAGAGAAAGCGAATGCAAATGACAAGATTTGACCCAAAATCAACACTTAATGGCTAAGAAAAGGTATAACTTAAATTATAAGGGGTATTTTGGGTATTTTACACATTATTTTCCATGTATCCAGCTCTAAAACATCCTTACCATAGTCATCCCATTGCTGGTCACTCCTATATACCCAAGTGAAGCCAAAGTTGGTGAATCCTATCTTAGAAAATGAAAACTAGTCATACTTTGACTTATGATCCTATATGGCCAATCTTATTGTAATTTGGTGGAACCTAGCCCCATAACCAGTCATTAATCATACAAATAAGTCAATTACACTCCAATTAACAAAGCAAATATAGTATTACTTTCATAATTATATTCTTTGTTTTTTTAGCACACCGAGCTCTCTCTCTCTGAGGGTATTGAATCTTTACACTGCATTGGGACACTTCGACAATCATTAGTGTAATAATATGTATGTAAATGTACATAACATAATGAATGAGCATGTTACTATGAAACTAGTATTAACGACTTCTAGATGCCTAATATGTAATTAGAACCTATTTATTATTGGCTTAATATGCATGTGAGAATCTTGGGCACCACAAAAATATAATGGATACTAGAGAAAAGTTAGAAGTAAAGCCTGAAGAAGTGCTGGTAGTTAGTGAATTTCTTGATGTATTTCCTAAAGATTTGTCTAGATTACCACTTGATAGAGAGATAGAGTTTGTTATTGACTTATTGCATGGTACGACTCCTATTTCAAAAGCACCTAATAGAATGGCTCCAGTAGAGTTAAAGGAACTGAAAGTACAGTTACAAGAGTTATTAGGGAAAGGTTTTATACGCCCAAGCTTTTCACTATGGGGTGCTTCGGTTTTGTTTGTAAAGAAGAAAAATGGGACTATGAGGCTTTGCTTTGATTAAGATTACAGTCAGAAACAAGTACCTGCTTCCCAGAATTGATGATTTGTTTGATCAACTAAAAGGAGCTTCTGTATTTTCAAAGATTGACTTAAGATTAGGATACAACCAGTTGAAAATTAACGAGGAAGATATTCCAAAAACAACTTTCAGAACTAGATATGGACACTATGAGTTTTTAGTAATACCCTTTGGATTAACTAATGCACCAGCTGCTTTCATGGACATAATAAATCAAGTGTTTAAGGATTTCCTAGATAAATTCGTTATAGTTTTCATCGATGACATTCTGATTTACTCATACTCAAGAGAGGAGCATATAGAACATTTAAGGACCATATTGAGAATTCTCAGGGATAAGTAGTTGTATGCTAAGTTTAAGATGTGCGAATTCTAGTTAGAGAAAGTTATCTTTCTTTGTCATGTGTTTTCTGAAAATGGTATTTCTGTGGATCCAACAAAAGTTGAAGCTGTGAATAATTGATTGAGACCTACAAATATTTTTGAGATTCATAGCTTTTTGGGGTTAGCTATAATAGATACTTTGTTGAAGGTTTCTCGAAGCTAGCTTCTCCATTAACTCATTTAACAAAGAAGAATGTGAAGTTTCACTAGAACGAAAATTGTGAAAGGAGTTTTGAGGAATTGAAGCATCATTTGGTAACAACTCCCATACTTTCAATACCGTCAGGATCAGGAGGATTTGTTGTTTATAGTGATGCCTCGAAGAATGGCTTAGGATGTGTTCTAATGCAAAATGTCAAAGTCATTGCTTATGCCTCTAGGCAATTGAAGGAATATGAAAAGAAATATCCTACTCATGATTCAGAACTAGCAGCAATTTTTTTTGCACTAAAAATTTGGAAACACTATCTTTATGAGGAGAAGTGTGAGATCTACATAGATCACAAGAGTCTAAAGTACTTCTTTACCCAAAAAAAACTGAATATGAGACAAAAAAGATGGCTTAAGCTGGTGAAAGATTATGACTGTAAGATTAACTATCATCCAGGAAAAGCAAATATGGTTGCTGATGCTCTAAGCAGGAAATCATTGGCTACTATGACTGTTAAGTATGTTGATATGAAACATCTCTTAATGGATTTACATAAGTTAGAGTTAGAGATTGTGCCTACAGGTTTAACAAAAAGATTGGCAGCTCTTACTCTTCAACCAACGATTTTAGAGAAAATCAAACAAGGCCAGAATATGGATCCCTATTTGATGAATTTAAAGAGTAAGATAGAATCCAGAAAGGAGATGGCCTTCTAGATTTCTTGTGATGTTGTAATCAGATATGGAAATAGATTGGGTGTGCCTGGTAGAATTGTTAGAAATGAGATATTGATGGAAGCTCATACCACTCCCTACTCTTTGCATCCTACTACTACAAAGATGTATAGAGACTTAAAGATATATTATTGGTGGTCCGGTATGAAGAAAGATGTGGTTGAGTTTGTAGAGCAGTGTCTCACATGCCCACAAGTTAAAGCTAAATATCAAAGACCCACTGGGAAATTAAAACCTTTGTACATACCCCAATGCAAATAGGAATAGATTGCTATGGATCTTGTTGTTGGACTTCCTAAGACAACTAAGGACATGATGCTATTTGGGTGATTATGGATAGATATACCAAATTTGCTCATTTCCTTCCAATCAGAATAACCTATAACTTGGACCAGTTTACCTGGTTATATGTCCAGGAGATTGTGAGACTACATGGTGTTCCAAAAGTTATCGTTTCTGACCGAGATTCTAGATTTACGTCAAAATTTTTGAGGAGTGTTCGAGAGACAATGGGTATAAAATATTTAGTACAGCTTTTCATCCTCAAACTGATGGGCAATCAGAAAGGACGACACAGACCCTTGAAGATATGCTTAGAGCTTGTGTGTTAGATTTCCATAGATCTTGGAGCAAATACCTGTCACTTATAGAATATGCTTACAATAATAGTTACCAAGCTTCCATTGAAATGCCCCCATACGAAGCATTATAAGGAAGAAAGTACAGATCTCCTATTCATTGGGATGAGATTGGGGAGAGAAAATTTCTTTGTCGAGAACTGATAAGAGACATGAATGAGGTAGTAGAAAAGATTCAAAAAAGGATACAAACTGCTCAAAGTAGACAGAAACAGTTTACTCTTGGCCAGAGTTTCCGCCCAATGTTATCATAGCCTATCGACTTACGGGACAAGCAATGTGCTAAGGGGCCCAACTAAGAATAATTTTTAAGGAAAATGCATAGACTCAAATGTTTAAGAAAGAAAATGGTACAATGGGAACTTTATGAGACTTTTAAGCATTCATAAGCATGCATAGTTTTTATTTACTGAGCTTTAGGTCATTTTAGTCCTGTGATACAGAAGAGGAGGTGCATTTTGGTTTTGGCTAGTTGGTTGTCTCGCTTGTCTTTTATCGCCATGATCATACAGATGGAGACGAGCTTTACCTGTGGGCGATATTTTTTTTTGAGATATTTTGGTGTAATGTAAATACTACTGTTGATGACAAAATAGACTATTGAAAACCTCTTTCGATTGTACATTTCATAAAGACACTTTTAACAAGAAATATCATGCAGCTGCTTCTATTTAAAGGTTTTAGAAAATTCAAAATTGCCCACCTTTTTATCAAAACGAAAGATATGGTAGAACAAAGAATAATACTTCATAGTTTGACGGTATATGACAATATGGTTAAACTAGGGGGTGTCACAGTATTGGTATTAGAGCAGAGGTTTAATCGTTTCTGAAGACTGCCTACATATGTATGATCACGTGACAAAATCTCAGTCAACCAATAAGTTTTGATTTCTTATGTTTGCATTAAATTTTTTGCCATATGTTATCTTTTATTATTGGCTATTATGCTTAGATGTAAGTGAGAGGGTAACTATAAAGGGAATCATGCCAAGGGCTAAGGGTTAAACTAGTGAGAGAAGGGATGATAAGGCAAGTACTACTGAAAATGAGATCAACAAGGATGTTGTTATAGGAAGGTTGACAGAGTTGGTTGAGACACAAGCAAGACAGTTAGAAAGGCTTATAGAAAGGGAGGAAAGGCATGGAGATCAAGCACTACCATAGGCCATAGTTAGACAAGAAAATTATGAATCAGCTTGTGAGAGGTTTAGAAAGAATAAGCCTC
>JXTB01000078.1:773625-799032 GCA_002914805.1 Parasponia andersonii
ACTGTATATGACAATATGGTTAAACTAGGGGGTGTTACAGAAAAACCCTAGCAACTAGAGTTTTTTGGAGAACATTTCGAGAAGAAAACAACAAGAATAAGGGGGGTTAAAGAAAAGACCACCAAATTGGGAAAGCTTTAAAGAGTTTCTTTCTCTTCCTTTAGTTTTAATTTTAATTTTCTACAATAAAAGTGTATAAGCTTTATCATTTCAGTTATGTTTATGTTTGTATAACTATGAACTAAACCTTATTTCTAGGGATATAATAAAAACTCTAATGTAATCCAATTACTTTGTTTTCCTCATTTATTATTGAATTCCATTCATGAGTTAATTGTTCTACTTTATGCTTAATGTATCTATTTACTTGGCTACCAAATAGAATTGTTAAGTGAAATCTCTATAAACTTGGAAAGGGGAATTTAGGTTTGGACATAGGTTGAACAATATAAGATTGCCTAGAGTAGGGTGAGTTTGCATATGAAAGGAATATACTATATAACTTGTGCAACCTTTGTGTGAGAATTACCAAGCTTAATAAGTCTCATTAATTTATGTTAGGTACTACATATTATCTTGTTTAGATATTTTCACTCATGTCTTGGAAAGGAGTTTGTGAATACCATTCAATTCTCGGTTGTTAACTCTAAATAGATGATTGAATGATGAGGAAAACTAGTAATTAGAGGAGTTAGAGGGTAGATTGCATTCCTAAGCCTTTTATCATTGTTATTAAATGTGGTACCCAAGATTCTCACATGCATAATAAGCCAATAATAAATATGTTCTAATTACATATTAAGCATCTAGAAGTCGTTAATACTAGTTTTATAGTAACATACTCATTCATTATGTTATGTGAATTTACATACATGTTATTACACTAATAATTGTCGAAGTGTCCCAATGCAGTGTAAAGGTTCAATACCCTCAGAGAGAAAGCTCGGTGTACTAAAAGAACAAAGAATATAATTATGAAAGTAATACTATGTTTGCATTGTTAATTGGAGTATAATTGGCTTATTTGTATGCTTAATGATTGGTTATGGGGCTAGGTTCCAACAAATTACAATAAGATTGGCCATATAGAATCATAAGTCAAAGTATGACAAGTTTTCACTTTCTAAGGTAGGATTCACCAACTTTGGCTATACTTGGGTGTATAGGAGTGATCAGTAATGTGGCGACTATGCTAAAGATGTTCTAAAGCTGAACACATGGAAAGTAATGTGTAAAATACCAAAAATACCCCTTAGAATTTAAGTTATACTTTTTCTTAGCCATTAAGTGTTGATTTTGGGTCAAATCTGGTCATTTGCTTTCCCTTTCTCTCCAGCCATGACTTGAAACTCTCCAATGCTTTTTCTAACTTCTCTCAACTTCTCTCAAACATTTCCAAGAGTTTCCAAGTGGTAGAACTCAAATTGGAACCCTAGAAAGCAAGATACACCAAAACTAGTCAAGGTAATTCTATTAAGTTCTTCTTTCTAGGTTTTGTCCTTAAATTTCAATTCTCTGCTTGTTTCCACTTAAATAATGGTTTCTTCAGGTCTTCTTAAGTCCAAAAATCTAATTCTAAGCCTAGAGAATCAGTTTGGTGGAGGTAGAAGGCAAGAACTCCAACAAAAGCTCAAACTAGTCAAAGTGAGCATTATGTATGATTTTGAACTTATAGTTAATTTCTTTTCTGTTAGCCCTTAAACCAAACAATTATTTGATTAATAATGGTCCTAGAAACCCTTATATATTGCTGGAAACATAGAATTTAAGTGGGGAATTCAGGTTACACCTAGAGCCCAAAAATTGCTAATTGTGTATTCAAGTGTTTCTGTGGGTGTATTAAGCTTTCTATACTTGTAATCTAATTTCCTCAACTTGCAATGGATATGTCATGGATTCTATTATTTGTTCCATTAATTTAGCTGCTGTTTGTAGCCATAGATAAGTGCACAAATTGTTTTAAACTTGGCTAAACCGAAAAAGATTTAAAATGTGCTTCTATATTATCCTAGGTGTTTCTTTTGATTTGTATATGTGGGAATTGGTTTGTTGATTGCTACCACAGGTCTTAAACTATGATTTTAATCATGTGGGGATGTCCTAAAAATAGGGGAGGTGTTGTCCAAATATTCTTAAAACTAAATGGTGCCATTTAGAAGCAAATGAACTAGTTTTACAAAATTAGGTGCCATTTTGGATCATTTTTGTGCTAATGAACTAGCATTCATATTTTACTACTTTTGAATAGTTTTTCAATGCTAGATATTGGCTACTAAGTACCTTAAGTGATTTATACACTCCTAAGTCATTTTAAGATTAAGTTTCCTAAATTGGTGAAAGTTCTGATTTCGGTCTTGTTCAAGTATCTTAATGCATTCTTTTTGTAAAATGTGCATCTTGAATAATAGTAATTTATGACAGATGATTTTCATACCAATCTCTAAACGATATTGACTCTTTCCACTGTCAATTCCTATTCAGAACACGAGGTAAGTAAAGACTTACAACTACATCACAAGAACTTTATGGAAGATGTAATTATGTGAAACTTATTTATTCTTAAAAGCTATGAAATGACATATGCATGGCACGTCTTGCATGCAAATGGAGAATTTTATTATAAGAGTATTTGAAAGTGAGTACCATTGTACCAATTTTATAAGATAAGTTTTAATGGCAATTGCTTGTCTGTCAGAGATGGATAGGTAAGTCTGTTGATGCAGACTCTCCCGTTGAAGCGGGATTTGCGGATCTTATGATGTGTCTCGTTGAAGCGGGACAATATTAGCACGGTGTGGGTTGCCCCTTTGATGAGGGAAGGAGTTTTTAAAAACCTCACACAATGGTCGCACCTTATTTTTACTCTTAGCCAGAGTCTCCGCCCAATGTTATCATGGCCTATCGACTTACGGGACAAGCAATGTGCTAAGGGGCCCAACTAAGAATAATTTTTAAGGAAAATGCATGGACTCAAATGTTTAAGAAAGAAAAGGATACAATGGGAACTTTATGAGATTTTAAAGTATTCATAAGCATGCATAGTTTTTACTTACTAGGCTTTAGCTCATTTTAGTCTTGTGATGCAGATGAGGAGGCACATTTTGGTATTGATTAGCTAGTTGCCTGGTTTGCCTTTTATTGCCATAATCATACAGATGTAGACGAGCTTGACCGTGGGCGACATTTTTGTTTTGAGATATTTTGGTGTAATGTAAATACTACAGTTGATGGCAAAATAGACTGGTGAAAACCTCTTTTGATTGTACATTTTGTAAAGACACTTTTAACAAGAAATGCCATATAGTTTCTTTTGTTTAAAGGATTTAGAAAGTTCAAAATTTGCCCACCTTTTTATCAAAACAAAAGATAATTTTTAAGAAAGAATAATACTTCATAATTGACTGTATATGACAATATGGTTAAACTAGGGGGTGTGTCATTAAAACTATCTTTGATTGTTGAGTTTTGATTGCCATTATTGTCTTTTATAGTTATTTATATCTTGATTCTTGTTCAATACAACTATTTATTATTGTTTGTATAAATTGACATTTAGTTACAATTAGTACTTAGCATTTTTGAATTGTGTACTCCTCATGAGATTTGACACTCTCTTATAATTTATACTACTTGTTGCGACCCGTATACTTGTACTTTATGCATTAGAAATAGCCCAATAGTTGTTGATGACTATAGTGATTTTTTTGAATTTTCAAATGAAGAAATTATAAACAGTTTTACTAATGAAACTGTTGATTCAACAGAACCAGTTGTTGCAATAATCGAATTTGCTGATAAATCTGATGTTACAACAATAGAACAATAGGTAGTATCTTCCAATCTAAAAATTCCTAAATTGTCTATGAAGGATGATGAGTCTCTTCACAATCTTTCTAGAAAAGAACCATCCCCCATAGTGAAGAAAAATCACCCAATAGATCTCATTCTTGATAAGTTTGATGATACCATGGTCAGAAGGAAAAGATACATAAATTTTGCTCAATATGTTTGTTTTGTTTCTATGGTTGAGCCTACGAATATCAAATAGACTCTACTTGATGAGTTTTAGATAAAGGCGATGCAAGAAGAGTTAGAACAATTTTTTTCGTAATCATGTTTGGACTCTTGTTCCTAGACCTAGTCATACAAATATCATTGGTACCAAATAGATTTTAAAAATTAAGTCTGATGAATTTAGTAATGTTGGAAGAAATAAAGCAAGATTGATTGCCCAGGGATATACTCAAATTGGGGGCATTGGCTTTGATGAAACATTTGCACTAATGGCTAGACTAGAGTCTATTAAGTTACTTCTTGCAATAGCTTGCATAATAGTTGTAAAATTACACCATATGGCTGTTAAAAGTGCTTTTTTGAATATATTTTGAATAAAGAAGCCTATGTTGAATAGCCCAAAGGATTTGAAGACCCACATTTGCCTAATCATATTTTCAAATTAAAAAAGGCATTATATGGGTTAAAGCAAGCTCCTAGGGCTTGGTATAAGATATTGACAATTTTCTTGATTGAAAGGGCTTATAAAAGAAGGGGAGTGGACAAAAAACTTTTTATCAAATGCTTTGATTCAAGTATTATCATTGCTCAAGTATATGTAGATGATATTGTGTTTGGCTCTACCTATAACTCTAAAGTGCAGGAGTCTGTCGATTAAATGAAGCATGAATTTGAAATGAGCACGGTTGGAGAGCTCATATATTTTTAAGGTTTGCAGGTCAAATAACTTGAGGATGGCATTTTCATTTCTCAAGCCAAGTATGCCAAAAACCTTGTTTCTAAGTTTGGACTTGAAAAAGCTAAACACTTTTATACCCATGAGCACAACGTTGAAGTTAACAAAAGATGAAGGAGGGGTAAGTGTTGATCCAACATTGTACAGAAGCATGATAGGTAGTCTTCTTTACCTTACTGCTAGTCATCCTGATATATGTTATAATGTTGGTGTGTGCATAAAATACCAGAGTAATCCTAAGGAATCTCATATTACTGATGTTAAGAGAATTATTCACTATATGAGTGGCACTCTTGATTATGGTATTTGGTATTCTAGGAATACTAATATGAATCTTGCAAAATATAGTGATGCAGACTGGGTAGGTAATGCAGATGATAGAAAGAGTATGAGTGGTGGTTGTTTCTACCTTGGAAACTACATGGTCTCTTGGCATAATAAGAAACAAAATTTGATTTCTTTGTTACTTCTGAGGCGAATACCTTGCTGTTGGAAGTTGTTGTACGCAACTTCTCTGGATGAAACAGATGCTTGCTGACTATGGCTTTGATATAGATATTATGAATGTGTTTCGTGATAATACAAGTGCTATAAACATTTCTAAAAACCCAATGTAATATTCTAGGACAAAGCATATAGACATCCGTTATCATTTTATAAGGGAATTGATTGAGAATATAACAATCATTTTAGAACATGTGAAGATTGAAAAGCAGATTGTAGATACTTTTAATGAAGCCCTTGATTCTGTAAAATTTGATTCCTTAAGGCAAGCCTTAGGAATCTGTTATGTTTGATTTTTTTTTTTGTGTTTTGTATTTTTCAGTTTCAACCAAAAAAAATTCTTATGAACAAAAGATGCTGATATAGATAAAAAGTTTATAAGAAATTTAGATAATGTCTTTTAAATTTTTGTTACAAACTAAATTTTTTAATTATTTTGAATTGTTGTTATTTTGACATTGAAATCAAGTCTTTAAATCTTGATGAATTTTTTGGATCAAGTTTTAGCCGACCAATTTTTTTCTAATAATCTTTTGAAATCTAGCTGTGGAATAGGTCCCATGAATAGAAAGAGCTACCTATTCTAAAGTGTGAAAGCCATCCTTGAGTAATTTGGGTCTCTATATCACCAACATAGATAGGATAATCTGCCACAGAAAAGGGCTACCTTAGAGATAGTATGAAAGCTACTATCATGGGTACTTAAAATAAAAGTACTAAATAAAATAAAAGAAAAAAGATGCATGTTGTGTAAATTTAAAAAAAAAAAAAAAAAAAAAAGCTAGGAATTTTGAGAAAATTGAAAAAGGTAAGTCAGTTGGTTTTTAATCCAGCTTATTCATCTTGACTTTATAAATAAACAGATTTATTTGTCGAAAATTTTAATAATTTATTAAAATTTTAAAATTTTTTTATTTCAAGAATAAAATTGGTACAATCTTCTTTCTTACCCTCTTTCTATCGAAATTATTTCTTGAGTTTATGGAAATATATTACCTAAAATTATGTTATTTTTGTGTGTATCATTTTTCTCTTCATAAATATTTTTTAAAAATAGCGCAAATTTATTTTTAGGAAAGTTAGCAATCTAGTTTTTATCTTGTTGCAATATGTCAAAAACTTTCCTATTTTATTCCAATCAATCAGTCTCATGATTTTGTGTTTGGAAATTCACCAAAAAATTCTGATTTAAATTTTCATATTTCCTAATTTGATGGCTGATTAGTTCTATAAATGTGGTTTAATTGAGAGAGTTAATTTTTAATCTAATTTTTTCTCTCACTCACGCTCACTCTATCTCTACTTCTGTCATTTCTTCTTCTTTCTCTCTTCTTGTTTTTGCCTTGAGTTTCAGATTTTTTTTGTCAACAAAGGTGAAGACTCGTGGTGGTGTTGCTTCAAAGAAGCTTCAAACTTTTTCACTTGCTATCAAGACAACTCCCATGAAGAAGAAGAAAATGAATCCTCTAGGTTCGTCCTCTGCCTTGGTCAAAAAACCTTAACTTGAGGTATCAAAGTCTGCCACTTCGCCACCCAAGGTGGTGGCACCTTCTACTCCACCTTCAGTTGAACCAGAACCTGAGCCCATTGAAGAAGCTAAAGAATCGGCTGAGGATTCTTCTCAAGCTGAGATTGAAGATGACGGTGGTTCTGATGACAAAGCCGCCGCAGAAGGTGAAGATATTACCAGTGCTAATGAAGAAGAAGAAGCCAGAGATGATGAAGGTGACAATAAGGATGATCAATCCGAGTCTGATGATACACCTTCACCACCTATTGCAATTAAAGCTCCAAAATCTGTTATGGCTACAAAATCGATTCCATCTCCGTCCATTGCAACAACTGCAAAAATAAAAAATCTAGAGGAATGAAATCTGTTGTAACAAAGGATACTACCTCTGAATCATCAAAACCTGATAATGTTGCAACCACTGTCAAAACCACTCCTTCAATCGAGTCCAAGAAGCCTATTGCAAAGAAGACTGAAGCTTCAAAATCTTCAAAGGCTTCTAAAGTTGTTGCAACAACTTCTGAACAAGTTGCAACAACTACTATGTATGTTCCATCTGCCCTTGTTCCAGTTGCAACAATACCATCTAAGGTTGCAACAATTTTAATGGGAACTAAAGAAGATCCATCCATAGAGATTGAGCCATCCAAAGCACAATCCGAAATTCCAAAAGAACCTGAAAGTTCAAAAGACGGTGATGATGATGAACCTAAAATTAAAGTGCCTAAACCATCAAAGGACAAGGGCAAAGCTGTTCAATCTGACACTCCTGAGGGGTCTGTTGTTTCTAAAGCCCATTCTACTTCGTTTTATACCATTGAGAATGAAGCTTTGAAGAAAGATTATGAAAAAAGAAATTTTTAGGGTGAAAGAAACTTCAATCTAGATTCATTTAAGCCCTTAGGAATAGTCAAACTTCTTTAGGGTCTTCAATAGATAAAAACGGTAACTGGCTTTAAGGGGTATGTTCCTAGAATAGTCTAAGAATTCTATTGCAATATACATAAAGATATGGCTGACCTAATGAGTCCTTTTTATGAGAAAGTCTATGTTAAGGGGCATGTATATGATTTTTCTTTCTTGATTATTGCTGATTTCTTAGATATCCCCATGGTGGAAGTAGATAAGTATAAGAAAGACTATGCAATTGACGATGTGGCATCTGAATTACTTGGTGATGTCACTATTTGTCTAAATGATTCATATGCTTTCAAATCTTGTGTGCTAACCTACAAGTATTTTGGCTTGCACAAGATTGCTTAAAACAACCGATGGCCAATAGCTCATCAGTCCACTGTTGCAAAAAATTTTGCATGTCTATTGATTAATATTGGCATAGGTTTTCAAGTCAATCTTCCTCAAATTATTTTTCACATAATCTATGACCTTTGTGGAGGAAGAAAAAAGAATCAGAAGCTGCCATTCCCTAACCTGATTTATGGGTTTCTTCAATAACAACATCCTCTGAAGCTTCTTAGTGATTTTCTCTCTCCATTTCTACCTATTGTTTCTTACAGGTTGAAGGGCAAAGAAGTTACAGAACCACTTGTTGCAACAACTGCCTAATCTAAGAACAAAACAGCTACTGCCAAGAAGTTTTCACCGATTGCAACCCCATCTGTTCTGGTGTCTCAAGAGTTTATGGAGTTAGAGAATCTGAAAGCTGATCAGGTCAAGCAGATTGAGCGATTGAAGGCCACTGAAAAGGAGTAAAAAGAGATTCTTGATAGGTTGACAGCCACCTTTGCTACTACATCAACTGTTACTCCTCATCCTTCTAGATCTTCCCAATCTAATGTACCGATATCTCCACCTATTACAACTAGTCCAAAAAAGCAAGCCAAGAAATGATACAAGAAGATGAAGATTTGATCTTTTTGTTTACTTTGTAGGAGCTTGCTGCATGGAGCTTTCTTTCTTTTATTTTCAAAAACTTATTTTCATTTGTTTTGGATTTAAGACTTTATGTTTGTTTTGTTATTTTGTTACTTTGGCCCTCTTTTGACAAAAAATGGGAGATCAGGAGACTCTTCTAGCTATTTGTTTTGAGATCATGAGATTTTATTTTCAGGGGGAGCTTTCTATAATTTATATCACATTCTTTGAATTGTGATTTTGAGGAGCAGCTATTTTTTTTATAAGGAGATTTAACCGTCTATTTTGCAAGTTTTTATACTTGAGTTCTTTGTATTCTTTCTCATGTTAATTTTGCCAAAAAGATGCCAATGGGGGAGATTGTTAGGTCCAAATTTTTGCATTCTAAATGACAAAGTTTTGAGAACTCAAGTTGATAAAAGAGAAGGAGAAGTTGTTAGAATAAGTCTGAAGTTATTACAACAAATGTTATTCTATAACAACAAAAACTTGCATTTTTTTTATATGGAAACCTTCTAGAATATGCCTAAATGTGCTTTGTTTCCATATTTGATGAATTTGGTGATAATATTGGTGAAATATAAATGGACTTTCGTGTATAGCTATTTAGTATATTTCTCATCAATTTTTAATCATTTCTTTTTATATTTACCATATATATCATTGATTATTTCTTCATTCTTTTGTTCTTAATTGATATCTAATTACCTCTTATTAATCAATAAATTTGGGTAGGTTTCTGAAGTGAATATATAAGGATTTTCTTCCTTAATTATTGTTGGATATATACTCATCAATTAATTAAGTTTCTATTAGTTAATTGATTTGATTTGCTAAGTTGTTGTGATCAGATATTCTGATCTATTGCAACAGCTCTAGATATTTATGGAAAGATTGGTTAATTTTCTTAAATCTTAGCATTTGATTAATATTGATTAAGATATGATTTTCTAGGTTATATATCAATTTTTGGCAGGTTAATTGAAGAATTCCAACAGGCCAAATCATGTCCAAATCATATCCAAAGAGGAATCATGAACCTAAACTTAAAGATTATAATATTTATGGTATGATTTTGATTTTATTATTAATTCTTTCTATATTTAATTTTTTCTATATTTAATTTCATCTAATTCACACTATCTTGGACAACCATAAAAATTGAAATTTACCTATAAAACCTTTACTACTCCAAGGAATTTTGTACACACTTTATTGGAAAAAATATTCTTAGAGAAAGCCTTTATTTTTAAGGTATAGAGCATGTTCTGTTGCCATTGTAAGACTTAGAGAACTTTAGGATTTTCTAGATATTTTATTTGAGCGCATCTTATTCTGCAGGAGGAGCCAAATCTGAACTAGTGAAGGGAGTTCACTTGCGAAGGATCAACAAGACGAGGGGAGTTCACTAAACAGGATTAGTAGAGTCGTTACAAAATATTATGGCAATTGAAAATAGAGTCTTTTATTGCATTAGTCAATTCGTATTTGTAATTTTTATACTTTACTAATTTGTTTAATCTCAGGGCATGGTCCCATAGAGTAGGAGAGGTCTGAACCATGTTAAAACGTCTTGTGTTCGTTTTTTATTTTCCTATTCTTGTTATAACATATGCACTCGTCATTGCAAAAACATTTCATACACATATTACAATATAATTAATTAATTATTAAATTAGTCAATTAATTAATTGCATATGTTGTAACAATATTTCATACACATGTTACAACATAATTAATTAATTATTAAATTAGTCAGTTAATTAATTATTTAGTAATACCTAAAAAAGATTTTATACTTCTATCTAAACCACAAATCAAATAATTTTTAGTTTAGTATATTTGAATATCATGATTTTATCTTTTTCATCAAAATCTTCATGTGTTTTTGCAACCCAAATATCACCTTCTCTTTTCTTAGGAATGATAGAACAATTCAAAACAATATACCATAAATCATAATCCATAGATAAGAGATAATATTCCATTCTACTTTTCTAATAGTTAAAATCAGTTCCATTGAAGAATGAAAGTTTGATAACGGAAAACTCTCGTTTTGAGAATTCATTGGGTAAGCTTTCTCAAGATAGTTAAGTCAATAATATTTAAAGATTTGAGTACTAATTACTGATGCCAATTATTATCCTAAGATTAGCTAACCCAAGACGAGGGTGAATTGAGTTTTAAAAACTTTTGCAAACTTTTCTAATGAAATAACAAGAATATAAAAATCATGAATAAAGCAAGTAAAAATAGCAAGTAAAAAAATACAATCTCAAAGTAAATAAATTAAAGAGGTAAGGATAGAGAGATTACAAGCGCTATTTTTACGAGGTTCAACAAACACAACAGTTTGTCTACATCCCTAGCCTTCAGTAACTTGCTTTGTGCTTTCTACTATTGGATCAAAATTATGGGCTTGACCGACCCTTGTATAAACGGAATGAATTCTTCTTAGGTATACTTAAGTCTTTACAATTGTGAGACCCATACTTCTCACAAATTATAATAGCCAATGATAAGCATGTTGCATTGCATAGGTGGTTATTACCTATTTATATGCATTGTTAAAAAAAAAAAAATTAAAAAAATTTAACTCTGAAAATTTCACTAAAGATCCTAATTTTGCACATGCATTTTTGACATTTTTTTTTGTTGTAAAGGAGTGTGGTATCCTCAGTAGGATAAACTCAGTTAGGACTTAATATTTTAAGGGATTAATTAGTAAACTTTTTTAGTTTTAGAATACTATTTATTTTATATAGTATACATACAAGGTCTAGTTTAAATACACTTTATTTTGATTCACATACAATATACATATACAAGAAGCGTGGCAATATATATAGAAGACTAATTTCTAATTGGCTATAATCATTAGAACATAAAAGTATAATGTGAGTGGAAGTAATGTATTAGAACTACTGATTGATTATTACTATTTATTTTTTTTAATAACTTTTTGTCGGCATAAATAATGACAATCTATTAGCTTGATGTCAATCCTTGTATCATAAAGAAAATTAATTTTTTTAAGTCAGTTATCTTACAAAACCTTTTTTTTTTCTATTTGTGTGTCTACACTTGCACTAACGTCTCTCAGTCATTTAATTTCCATACTTGTTGAGTGAGAGAGGTTGTATTAAATTCTCAAAGAAAGAAAGAGAAACCATCACATGTGAAATTAAGAGAAGATATTTAAGCACTTAGTTTTTGGTAAGGGTTTAAATCATTTTATTGTTTATTAACGTATTGTTTCATTCTTGAGGTCTTGCTTTCTTAGATGAGAGTACTTTTGCTTATACATGTATCAAGTTTAGGGCTCAGGAATTAGTTTAATATGAAAGAAGTAGAAAGTGTTATTTAAATCTTTACTTCTCATCATTTTCTAGATTAAATTAGTTACCTTGTCTACTAATTATTTTTTTTATCATTTCTATGCCTTTCACTTCCTAAAGAGTATCTAAATTTGGAGAATGAGAATATTGATAATTTGAATTGATGTTAATACTATAGATGTATCTATCCCTTTGGAGTTTGATTCATAATAAGCCCACGATACTTTCTTTTCACTTGATATGTTTTCCTTTGGTGGTCTCTTATAGAAAAAGGGAAACTACGTTATTTTCACTAGTAAATTAGTACGAATAGTGTATATGATTCTCTTGTTCATTTAGCAAGGTGTATTCTCTTAGGAGTTAATTTAGTTATTATAGATATCTGAGTATATGAGAATGTGGAATCAAATCGAATTTTTTTAGAATCAATGTTTTTATTGTGTAATTTAGATTAATGTATTATTTCTTTTATGACAACACTTAAGCCCTTAAGAACATTTTCTCTATTTCCTTTTACACTTAGTCACTAGAGCATTCAAGGATTTTATTTGAAACTCAATTAGAATCCAACTAAAATTATATTTAGTACTTTAGTGTTTCAAAGAATGATAGTAGAGATTATTTATAGGAGTTTCGTACGTCCTGCTGATAGAGGATACAATCTCTCTTCATTTCAATATTTTCTACATTGTGAGGTAAGTAACGTTCCACCTGCAATATAAGAATTGCTTGTTTCTATAAACCTGTGTAATCCTTGAATTATATAAAAAAATTTGTATTTGTTATTCTATTATACCTAAAGCATAAAGATCTAAATTTTTTATTCTAACATACATGAGACATGATTTTGAACATATGGTGTATTTATATTGCCTGACAAATATTGGTAAATAGGGTATGGCAGGCTAACGCCCAAATATTTGATTCTTTCGAGGATATTTTCTAGTTCCTCTGGGGACATTATTAGATTCTTTCGGGGACATTATTTAGTTCCTTCAGAAGCACTCTGATAGAGATATGGGGAGGACCTCTGCAGTAAATAAAGGGGTTTGAGATGTATTTGGAACTCGAGACCTCCATATGATGGCTTATAATTAGTTACTAGTTATTAGTTATCTGAGTGGCTTAATATGCGATTCACGGTCTTATCAGGTAATACAATATACACCAAGATCTTAATCATACAAATTTCTATTTTCTGGTACATGCAAGTTGCATTTGCACTCGTTATTTAGTGAATTCTATACTTATATATATTCTTACATTGTAGATAATACTACTAATAAATGAGTTTAGAGGAAGAGTGCCGATTTTCCGTCTACAGCTTGTGTATATGAGCATTTCTTACGCTCTGGTTTCCTGACAGGCGATTTTGTATGTGTTTGTATATTATATATATTTTATGAGAGGTCCATTTTGGGAGGGTGTCTATATATATATTGAAATATGTATAATTATGAGTGGAGTTTTGTTATTACTTCTAAAAAATTTTAATGTATGTATAATTATGAGTGGAATTTTGTTATTACTTCTAAAAATTTTTAATTTTCCACTATTTTATCAGTTCCAAGTCTAGTAGCATCTCCTAATTTCACTAAATATTTATACAAATATCCTTACATACATCTATGGAATCAGAGAATGTTACAACAATAGTCTTGACTCTGGCTCTATCTGAAACATCCCTCGATTCCACACACGTACGTAAGGATATTTGTATAATTATTTAGTGAAATCAGTAGACACTACTCGACTTGAAACTGATAAAATAAGGTAAAATTAAAACTTTTAACCTTTTAGAAAGAGAAAGAAAAACTCAACTCATAATTACATATAATATAATTTATACATATCTACATACTCACAAAGTGGACCTCTCATTTAACTATACATAATATACACACACTCAAAATAAGTATAAAATCTTCTGTCACAAAACCTTAGCATCAAAATACTTATATACATAAGCCGCAGTCAGAAAGTCTATGTTCCTCCTCCAAACTCACATATCAGTAGTACCTTCTGCAATATAAGAATATTTATGAGTATAAAACTCAATCAGTAGCATATGCAGATGCAGAATGTATATAATGTGAAATATATTATCATATGATTGGGATCCCTGTGTATATTATATTGCCTGAAAAGACCGTGAATTGCATACTGAGCCACTCAAAGAACGTATAACGTATCATGAGCTAAATGGAGGTCTTGAGCCCCAGAGAATCCCCTTTGTGTACAGCAGAGATCCACCCTATACTGCCGTCAAAATATCCCTGTAGGAACAATATTATCCTCAAGAGGACCAGAGTGTTCCCGAAGAAACCAAAGTGTCCCCAAAAGAACCATATCACATATTTGGATGCTGGCCTGCCACACCCTATTCACTAATACTCGTCAGGCAATATAAATACACCACGTGTACATGTCTCATGCAAATAAATGACAGATACATATATCCACAGATTCAATATCCACAAATTCCATAAATTCACCGAACAAAGAATTTCTTTCATTGCAGGTGTGACGTTACTTATCTCGATTTCAAGCTTCTACATGTTCCACTGTGAAATGCTCTTTGCTCTTGGTACAATTGATACGGCCCTATTATTATTGTTATTTTAAGCTATTAATGTATATGATTAAAATACTCGAGATGTTAAAAGAAATTATAGTTTCCATAATTTCATGTATATATGAACAGATAAAATAGCAAGTAGATTAAGTTTATATTAATTAGCATCACAAGTCCTTGATTTATACAAATTAACATCATCAATAATTAATAGCAGCAAGAGAACAAAATTTTATCCTAGCATAATATCAAATAATCAACAAAGTAAGAACTAATAAGAAGAACTAAGCATCATGTTTACTAGGAAGACCACACTAAACATTATGAAAAAATAAATAAATATAAAGTTAATTGAGAACAATTTCAGCTCTAGGATTCTGTATACATATGTACATATATGCCACGTTATATTTCTTGTTTATTCTTCCTCTAAGTACAACACGTATATCAATAAATATAAACATTAAGACGCTAATCTCATTAACAAATTTTCATTTCCTATAAGTGAAATATTAGAAGACTAATAATATGACACTAGAATTAACGAATCTAGTAGTCCCCATATTTCTCTAAATAAATCCTTTTTTTTTCACTTTATCACAATATCAATTGTAAATTCCAAAGATAAAACTCTGCACCCAAGTTTCCATTAATTCAATGGAAACGCAAAACAAAGAAAATTGAATAGGTAAACTAGAAACTTCCACAAACTCACCTTTGACTAGATTACATATAAGTATCCATATAATTCTATACATATGCATGACTTTAATTTATGGAACTTAAATAAAAAATGAATCACACATGATAAGGTATAATAGGACAACAATTACTTTTTGAATTGTGAGAGTTAGTAAGATGGTTGACCAATTCTTTTCTTAAGATTCTACTAATATTAGCTTCATGTGTCAATAACTGGATATCGGAGAAGAAAAGTAAAGAGGACTGGTGAGGAAGAGAGAAATCTTCTCTGGCAATGGTAAAAAAAAATTATTATGAGAAGAATAAGTATCAACATAATAAATATCTCAATGAGTTGCCGACTTTGGTAAAAGTCGGTTGGTTTATCCCTCTTTTTTTTAATAATAATAATAAATATAATAACTTGACAAAAAGTTACAATATACATAAAACTAAATATAAGACAAAATTAAACATTTTTTTTAATTACAAATTGGAATAAAACAAGGGAATAATAAGCAAGGTTTAAACTGAAAATTCTTAAATGTGTACATAATCAAAAACTTAACTAAGCATCAAATTAATAGGATAAAAAAAATATTTATATTTTGAAAATCATACTCAAACTACTTATTTGTTCAAATCAAATTTTTCCTAATAATCAATAAGTCCAAGAAAAATCATGTAGAAAACAAACTTAATATATGTCAAGCTTGTACCAATGAGCGAGTCTTGAGCATTTCACTGCAAAATTACTAAAAGAGTAATAGTTATAAAAATAACAGATATAACGACTATTTAAAATTATATGTATATATAAATGTCATTAATATATATATATATATATATATAAAATATGATACAATCATGTTATTATTGATTTTTTAATTATGTGAGGAATTAGGTGTCGTTTTAGAATTTAGGATATCACACTATCACGCCTAACTTCTGAGTGTTTAGACTTTGGTGTCAATCTCTCATATAACCAGATTTTTTATGAATCCAATGCCAACCTTACCTCAAATGCTAAGTGTATTTTTGGATTGAAACACTCAAAAAAAATTCTCTCCTCTATGCAATTTGATATAAGGTAAACTTAGGAAGAATAAGTGTAAGCACAAGATATAATCTAGTTTGGCTAAATAATTTTATGAAAAGGTATTTGAAAGTTTGATCACAAAATGTAGGCTATAAAGACTTGAAAGATTGTTAAAAGCAATATATGATTATTCAAAAAGATTGTTTGAGTCTTAAAATAGCTTCTTTTTATAAGTCATTTTGAAAACTAGCTGTGTTAGACAATTTAATACAGTTTCTAGAGTTTTCAGTAGACTGGTAAAATTTCTAGTAGACTCCTAAAAACTAGCCGTTGGAAGTGTGGCTACAACGGTTATTTTTTATCTACAACAAGGACTGGTAGACAGCCCCTGTCTACCAGTTGACTGCTAGTAATTAGCGGTCGGCTAGTGAGTCTACTGATTTCATAAAAATTCATTTTCTTTTATTCTTTTTCATATAAAGTGATCATTAACTTAATTTTAAGATAGTTTAGTGACTTTAAAAGATCATAGAATTTATTTAAAAGGCGTACATTTAATTTTTCAAATCAAATGGACATTTTAAAAATAGTTTTAAGAACTTTGGTTTAAGAATTTTGGTTCAAAAAAATTTGAGCCCATAGAAAATCATAAGATGTGCATACATAAACTCTCATACAAGACTAAATGCTTTTACCTTTTTTCTAACTAAGTCTTATACTGTTGATCTTTGATGTTCTTTACACTTCAAGCTCTTTTCTTCATAATCTATCTTGAGTGTCTTTTGTAGTTTGCTCATCAATGTTTACTACATACTTAAGTAGATTATTAGCCCTTAATCATATGTTTGTTAATGTCAAAATATGAGTATAAGATTGAAACCTAAAATATCAACACCAAGAACTATCGGAGATAGTAGAAATAATCCCCACATTAAGAAGCTTTAACACCTCGGCCCTCACAACTTCCTTCATAGCCGGATTCAACCTCCTTTTGTGCTCAATGAATAGTTTATAAGTCTCCTCCAATAAGATCTTCTGCATGCAGATAGTGAGGCTAATACCCTTGATATCAGAAATAGACCAACCCAATGCACTTTTGTGTGCCTTCAAGACATTAAGGTACTTGCCCTCCTCTTTTTGATTCAAAGATGAAGAGATAATAACAGAGAATTTAGAGTCCTCACCCAAAAATGCATAATAGAGGTGATTGGGTAATTATTTCAAATATAGCCCATCTTTATTTGAATTAGCAATTTCACCCTCCACTTTGGGTTGCTCAATAGTATAGACCAACCTAATGCACTTTTATGTGCCTTCAAGACACTAAGGAGCTTATCTTCCTCTTGTTGACTCAAAAATGAAGAGATAATGACCATTTGTAGTTGAGCTAGCAAATTCACTCCCCACTTTGGGTTCCTCAATAGTACATATCAGTATACACACATCACCATGGCCATTAAATTTAACTTCCATAGGTAAGGAATCAAAATCAAGCATACAATTCACATGATCTTCAATAATACCATGACAAGATTTCTTATGAGAGTTCACAAGACAATGCTCCAATGGGTCACATGATAACACATCATGAATAACATTTCTTATACAATAATCAAGTACATCAAGTTGATTACAAAAATGAACCTCATTTGGAAATTTCAAAGTATGGTAAAGATTGAATTGTACCTTTTCATCATTCGCTTGCATTGGTAGCTTCTCGCTATGGAATAAGTGCTCTGCTAGTAGCTAAAAATGGATGACAAAGAATAATTGGTATTTCCCAATCCTCCTCTCTATCAAGTACCATAAAGTTAGTTCTGGAAAGATAAACTTATTGATTTTCACTAAGACATCTTCAATAACACCCTTGGGATAAGTAAGAGAGCGATCCACCATTTGTAGGGTAATAGTAGTAGGCTTGACTTTACCAAGCCCTAACTTTTTGGATATGAATAATGGTATGAGATTTATACTAACACAAAAATCACAAAGGGTCTTTTTAAAAGTAAAACTCTCAATCATCCATGAAATGATAAAACTATCTAGATCCTTCAATGTGACACCCCCTAGTTTAACCATATTGTCATATACAGTCAAACTATGAAGTATTATTCTTTGTTCTATCATATCTTTCGTTTTAATAGAAAGGTGGGCAATTTCAAACTTTCTAAAACCTTTGACCAAAAGTAACTACATGGCATTTCTTATTAAAAGCGTCTTTACAAAATGTACAATCAAAAAAGTTTTTACCAATTTATTTGGCCATCAGCAGTCGTATTTACATTACACTAAAATATCTCAAAATAAAAATGTCACCCATAGGTCAAGCTCGTTTAGATCTGTATGATCATGGTGACAAACTACAGGCCAGGCAACCAGTTACGCAACACCAAAATGTGCCTCCTCATCTGCATCACAAGAATAAAATAAGCTAAAGCTCAGTAAGTAAAAACTATGCATGTTTATGTATGCATTAAAATCTCGTAAAGTTCCCATTTTATCTTTTTCTTTCTTAAACATTTGAGTCCATGCATTTTCCTTAAAAATTATTCTAAGTTGGGCCGTTTAGCATATTGCTTGTCCCGTAAGTCGATAGGTCATGATAACATTAGGCGGAAACTCTGGCCAAGAGTAAAAATAAGGTTCTATCGTCGTGTGAGGTTTTTCAAAACTCCTTCCCTCATCAAAGGGGTATCCCATACCATGCCAATATTGTCCTGTTTTAACGAGACACATCATAAGATCCGCAAGTTCCACTTCAACGGGAGAGTCTGCATCAACTGACTTACCTACCCAGCTCCGACAGAGTAGCAATTGCAATTAAAACTTATCTATAAAATTGTTACAATGGTACTCGCTTTCAAATACTCTTATAATAAAATTCTCTATTTGTATGCAAGACGTGCCATGCACATACCATTTCATAACTTTTAGGAATAAGTAAGTTTCACATAATAACATCTTCCAAATAGTTCTTGTGATGCAGTTGTAAGTGTCACAACCTAAAACCCGGGCTAGTGGCAGAAGAGGAATTTCGTAAGGATGATAAATTCTTTGATTTATTTTAAAACGTCTAAAAGTTATAGTTTTATAAAACAGTCCATTTTAAATAAAATATTTGGAATTCCATAACGTGAACCTCTCTCACAGTTCATATACACCATTAAACATAGATCGAATAAATACCAAAAAGAACGTAAATTAAATATATGTTCAAGCATCATCACCATCCACGTCAGAACAGACATCAGAATGGCATACATGAGTTCACAGACAAAAATAGAAAGTAGTAATCTTGGTTCAATGCTTAAACAAAACTCAGACTATCCAAATACCATAACAACATACTTCAAGCATTACCAAGATAACGAACTACAATCCTAATGGCCTCATACTCCTCTTGATCTTCAAGATTGCACTAGACACCACCTGAGGAAGGGAGGAAAGGAATGAGCATAAAATGCCTAGTGAGAAAAACAATTACCTCGATCGAAAAAAAATTTAGTGATAGAAAGCTCCTGCATGGTTAGTTTAAATCTAATATATACATATATGATAATCCAAAACTGGAAATCATCACGTATATGTATAAATAAATCAGTATAATCAAAACCATTTAATTCAGATGCACATGACACAAATCAACCCATACCCATGAGCTCACATCCTCTCATCTGTAGAAATCCAGGATGATGGCACTAAGTGTACCTAACAGCCTGCCTGACACCTAAGCCCATACCTGGAGGGGAAACCCATGTGTCGCCTACCAAACCTGGAGGGACAACCGAATTGCCTATGCCTGCCAAATGGGGAAGTGATCAGAAGTAACAAAAGCCTACGCGGGTTTATGGACTCTACACCGACAGTAGGGCACACAACGCAACACTGTAAACTCACAATGCTAACACGGTGCTCATGTATGATCCTATGACACGTGCAATATAGAACTTAAGTATGAAAATAATCGTACTCTGGTTTTCAATAAAATAAGTATATTAGGTACTTATAGAAAAACGGGCAGCACAACAACCTTATTTTTTATATACCCAATATAACCTGCACTCAAAAAATCCCTAGAGCAATACAATATATATATTTATATATATCATACCATCACATACCATCACATATGTTTAGGAAAACCAAAAACCACATTTGTTCTCATATGTTGTAGATACTAAGTTTTATTCAAAAATAGTATAAAACGAAGGTAACCGAATCCCTACCTCACAAGAATAGCGATACCACACTATTGAATCCTCAAGGCATCGTCGACGATCATCCAAAGGGTCAAGAACTAATTCCAAACCCTCGATTGTCCTCTTGTGAAAAATCAACTTCTCAACAGAGCTTCAATTCAACAAACGGACCTCTTCACTGAATTCCTAGCACCCAAAATAGCTAGGTTAAACATATAACTTGTCCAATTCAGGTCCGGGCCCACACTGGGCCGGTGGCATGCAACTCGAGACAAATGTTAGCCGTCCGATTTCGATTTTCATGCTAATCACCAAACATAGGCAATATATATCAAACTTCCCCATTTTCTGAGTACAATCCAAAAATGAAAACAAAAACACAATCCAATGGCCGGATCAAAAAGTCAACTCAAGCTCAAAATATTCCAAAAATGGTAACTTTTTATTCGGGCATTATGGGTTAAGATATATATACCTTGAGCTTCCTCTCGACGAGATGAATCCAACGAGCCCAGTTAGAGGTCAAATGGTGGCTGGAATCGTCGTCGGCGATGAGAAATCCAAAACGATCCACTTTGTCTTCTCCAGCAACGGTGGCTTCTCTGGTGGCGGCAGCTGGTCAGCGTCGGCTCGGCGTGGCACGGGGGAGCTTCGTCGATGGGCTGCGCGAGCAGACGATGACAGGAGGCGGCAGCAGCTTCTCCTTCCCCTTCGGCCAAGCGAGAGAGAGAGAGAGAGAGAGAGAGAGAATTAGGTGAGGGAGAGAGAGAAGGTGAGTGGGAAGATGAATCCACGTGAGTGGTCATGTGGGACTGTGCAATTTTTCAAAAAATTGCACAATAGTCCCCGGTTCCCAAACTCTATCAATTCAGTCCCCCAAAAATTGCAATTTATTCCTTTTGTACAAAACTTTTGCAAATTAATTCACCCAATATAATACCCAAAAATTGGTAAAATATCTAAATTACCTCCCAAAAATCCGGGTTTTTACAGTAAGTCTTTACTTACCTCGTGTTCTGAATAAGAATTGATAGTGGAAAGAGTCAATATCCTCTAGAGATTGGTATGCTAATCACCTGTCTTAAATTACTATTATTCAAGATGCACATTTTACAAAAAGAATGCATTAACATACTTGACCAAGACTGAAATAACAACTTTCACCAAATTATGAAACTTGATCTTAAAATAACTCGGAAGCATATAAATCACATAAGGTACTTGGCAGTCAACAACTAGCATTGAAAGACTGTTCAAAAGTATTAAAATATGAATGCTAGTTCATTAGCACAAAATGATCCAAAATGGCACATAATTTTGTAAAAACTAGTCCATTTGCTCCTAAATGGTGCCATTTTATTTTAAAAACATTTGGACAGTACCTTTCTTATTTTTAGGACATTCCCACATGATTAAAATCATGAATTTAAACCTGCAATAATAATTAACAATCCAATTCCCACATATACACATCAAAGAGGATCATTTGGAACAACCTAAATGCACTTAAACTCTTTTTCAGTTTAAACAAATTTAAAACCACTTAACTCTATAAATAGCAAACTTTGTGGCTTTAGGTCTAACTTTAATCCTCTACTTAAATTTTATGTTTCCAGCAATATATATGGATTCCTAGGACCATTATTCATCAAATAATAGCTTTGGTTTAAGTGCTGAAACAAAGAAATTAACTACAAATTCAAAATCCTACATAAACCTCACCTTAACTAGTTTAAGACTTTGCTAGACTTCTTGCCTTCTATCTCCATCAAACTGATTCCCAAAGCTTAGAAATAGATTTTTAGACTTAAAAAGACCTGAAGAAACCATTATTTAAGTGGGAACAAGTAGAGAATTGAAATTAAAGGACAAGACCTAAAAAGAAGAACTCAGTAGAATTAACTTGACTAGTTTTGGTCTATCTTGTTTTAAGGCACCAATTTGAGTTCTACAATTTTGAAACTCTTGAAAATGTTTGAGAGAAGTTTAGAGAAGTCAAAAAAAGTATTGGAAAGTTTCAGGTCGTGGCTGGAGAGAAGGGAAAGCAAATGACCAGATTTGACCCAAAATCAATACTTAATGGCTAAGAAAAGGTATAACTTAAATTCTAAGGGGTATTTTAGTTATTTTGCACATTACTTTCCATTTGTCCAACTCTAAAACATCCTTAGCATAGTCACCATATTGCTGGTTACTCCTATACACCCAAGTGTAGCCAAAGTTGATGAATCCTAGCTTAGAAAGTGAAAACTAGTCATACTTTGACTTAGGATTCCATATGACCAACCTTATTGTAATCTGGTGAAACCTAACCCCATAATCAATCATTAAACATAAAAATAAGTCAATTAGACACCAATTAACAATGCAAACATAGAATTAGCACTCAATTATTAGAATGCACAAAAACGATATTACGTAATTAAGCCTAATCTAAACTAGCTTAGTGCAACTAAATACGAATTAGTGTCCTGAATACCACCTCGTGCTTACCTGGAGCCGACAAATAAAATGCTATAAATGAGTCCTAGACATTGAATCAAGCCTATTTGACGTGTTAAACACACAATGAATTTGGCTCCGAAATGTGTGAAAATTACATTTTAAAGAAAAACTACTATTTCACCAAGTTATCAACAAGTGTGATCTTAATGCATATGTATATAGTATTACTTTCATAATTATATTTTTGGTTCTTTTAGCACACCGAGCTCTCTCCCTGAGGGTATTGAACCTTTACACTGCATTGGGACACTTCGATAATCATTAGTGTAATAACATGTATATAAATACATATAACATAATGAATGAGCATGTTACTATGAAAGTTGTATTAATGACTTCTAGATACCTAATGTGCAATTAGAACATGTTTATTATTGGCTTAATATGCATGTGAGAATCTTGGGTACACATTTGACTTTTGTGGTAATTTCCTTTGGAGGATAGCACGTGTAATGCCCTAAGTCCCATATCGGGTATATTCTAGGAAGATCATTGGTATTTAAGTGACAGTCTATGAGCCCAAAAGTAATTTTAAGTTAGCACTTTTGGGTAAAACTCAGAGGTCTTATATTTGGTATCAGAGCCAACCCAGTCCATACCTATGCGAGTCTTAGAAAGCTGCCACGGGGATGAAATCGTGGTGAATATGGACCCTTCCCATAGGGGTTATATGTAGGCTACTGAATGTGGACCTTGCTGGTGTTTATTGAAATAAATTTTGAAAAATATTTTCATAAAATTATTTTCAAGAACACCATAGTTTTGTAAAATTAAGAAACGCAGCGGAATTGGTCGTATAAAATTTTTCTTTTTACAAAACATTTCAGATCGTGATCTAACATGAATTAACTCTTGATCTAGACAATAACAATACCCAGATTCACTCCACAACCTTCTCATCTTCCCGTCTATTCTCGAAAACCGTTTGATTGATCCGGTGGGTGGTCACCTTCTTGATTCCCAACAAAGAGAATTGCAGATGAACAAGAAGACAATCTTCTCAAACCGATTTCTCCGGGATGGCCAAAACACCAAGGACAGTGAATCCCTAGTGGTGGCTGATTTTCTCTACTCTCTCTCTCTCTATTTTCATGTGACACTCTCTTCTCAAGGAGTGTTTCACGTATATCACACGTATCTTGTTGCTAGAGAACTTTTCTCTTAAATATAGAGAGATTAGTAAACCCTAATGGGCTTATTGGGCTTGTTGGGCTCAACTAATCATCAAATGACTATTAGGCTTTAATTTGACAATGCCGTACTAGTAGGGTAAAATTACCGTATTACCCCTCTAGTACATATTTACCTTTGAGTTACCATTTTTCATCTAATGAATAATAGTTGACTATGGTATTTGTATCTGCTCATACCAACACAGTCAAATTCACATAGTGAATACCGGGGCCTTGGTTTATATTATCCAAGTACTTAAAAAAACTCAAAGTGACATCATATGCATGGTGTCCATCATGAAAAACGTTCTACACATTTCATATACCTTATCTTACAAGATACCGGAGTTCGAACCATAAATCGGAACTAGTCCTTTAGTAACTCAAAAAGACAAAATACATGAAAGTAAGTTCGTTAATCATTAGGATTAAGGTCTTCTACAATAATGCTAAATTAGTAAAATTAGAAATTTGAGTTACGGCACTTAACCTCAAAATTCTAATTCACTTGGTTCTATTCGATGCTGTTATAACTTTCTTATAATACACTAGTGTTTCTATCCAAAGACTCACTTCGATAATTAGAGACTTCATTAATTAAATAGACAATACTATATTCTATGGCATAGTAAAATATTCCATCTTCAATATGCAGAATGCGAACAATTTAATTTAGACATAAGGAAATAAAGAATATAATGTCTCCCACATATGAACTCATCATATGAATAATTCTTTATTACTCATTTCATGTCTTGGAATCTTTTAGATGTTTGCATAAGATAAATATACACATCACATGTATATCAATGGGACATAAATGAAATAGAAATTCATAACATGAAATTTATTAATAACAAACAGATAGTAAATAATCAAATAAATATTGTTTATAATGTCTAAATAATAAACTGCTTTATAGGACATTATTCCAACAATCTCCCACTTGGCCTTTAAAGTAGATGTGACATATCACGTAGTCCCATTCCTTCTAGATGGTCCTCAAATACTTTGGTAACCAAAGATTTAGTAAAAGGATCAGCAAGGTTCTCTGTAGACGCTATCTTACTCACTATCACGTCTCCTCTTTGAACAATTTCTCTGAGTACATAATATTTCCTCTCTATGTGTTTTCCCCTCTTATGGCTTCTGGGCTCTTTGGAATTAGCAACTGCTCCACTGTTATCACAATAAAGTGCCATAGGTTGTTGTTCTCTAGGTACTACCTTAAGATCCAAAAGGAAATTACGAAGCCAGAC
>JXTB01000078.1:804370-867286 GCA_002914805.1 Parasponia andersonii
GAATTTAAAACTAAAAGGATATTATCTCATAATATCTAATTTTAAAAATTTCTATTTTAAAATATCTCTAATTATTCAAATAATAATTAAGATATTACGGATATCAATCATATCCACAATTCAAATTAAAATATTCTATCAATTTAAATTTCGAAAATTCAAATTTAATAAGGATTTTTAAAAATTTGAATTTAAAATTTAATCTATCAGTTTTCATAAAACTATGGATAAATTAAATTAATTTTAAAATGAAAATAATTAAAATTATGGTCGAAAATACGAAACGTGTCAGGACAAGCTGACGGACGGAACGGAAAGCCGGTATGCGACCACGCTTGGGACAACTACCGAGCGCCAACGGGCTCGCATAACGCTACACGGCCTCGCTCGAGACAACTCCCGAACGACAACGGGCTCATGTAGTGCACGCACATCAAATGTACAAGGCGGCACCTCGAGCGGCGAAGGCACGGGAGGCCACCCGCACGGCCGGCGTGCAGGAGCCTGCCCACTGGCCATGCGTGGATCATATCCGCACGGCCAGTAAGGCTATGCCCGCACGCCATGCGCGGTGTGATCCCGTGCGGCATGCGCGGGCTGGCCGCTCACAAGCCATGCACGGATCACATCCGCACGGCCTGCGGGACCGTGCCCGCCCTGCATATGCAAGGTGCACCCGCGCGGCCTGCACAGGGAGGCAGCCCGTAGGCCACGCACGGATCCCATCCGCACGGCCAGTGGTGCCTCACCCGCGCGGCCATGCACAGGGTCATGCCTATGCGGCCCGCGCGCAGGCCACACCCGCGGGGCTCACGCGGGCGGTGCGCACGGCTCCTAGCTGTGCATTGCTCCATCGTTTCATTCGTTTTTATTTTAAATTGAAAAAAATACAGTTCTCATAAAACTCCAAAAAACAATTAAAGATCAAAACATTTCCGTGCATAGTTTTATCACGAACATAAAATATGAACGCATAGAAATCAAGAATATGCCCGAAAACGAAAATCAAAATAAACATGATCATTTCCTCATAGCAACATCTAATCAAATAAACATTCAAACTCATTGAATCTATTGACCATCATACAAACTAGAGCATACTCATAATATGAACAAGACCAAACATAAACAAAAACTTTCCAGAAATCAAAAACATCAATCAACAAGAGAATAGACCGGAGTAAAACATGCTAAATCAACAATAAAACTATGCTCTAGTACCAATTGCTGATGTTTATTGGAATAAATTTCCAAAAAATATTTTCATAAAATTATTTTCAAGAACACCATAGTCTTGTAAAATCAAGAAATGCAGCAGAATTGGTCGTATAAAAGTTTTCTTTTTACAAAACATTTCAGTTCGTGATCTAACATGAATTAACTCTTGATCTAGACAAGAACAATACCCGGATTCGCTCCACAATCTTCTCGTATTCCCGTCTATTCTCAAAAGCCATTTAATTGATACGGTGGGTGGTCATCTTCTTAATTCCCAACAAAGAGATCCGTAGATGAACAAGAAGACAATCTTCTCGAACCAATTTCTCCAGGATGGCCGAAACAGCAAGGACAGTGAATCCCTAGTGGTGGCCGATTTTCTCTCCTCTCTCTCTCTCTCTCTATTTTCGTGTGACACTCTCTTCTCAAGGAGTGTTTCACGTATATCACACTTATCTTGTTGCTAGAGAACTTTTCTCTTAAATATAGAGAGATTAGTAAACCCTAATGGGCTTATTGGGCTTATTGGGCTCAACTAATCATCAAATGACTATTGGGCTTTAATTTGAGATAGACAGAGGACCAGATGGATCTATAAAGCCCAAGCTGCAATGAACCATATACCCACTATCATAATTAACTCTTAATTATGATTGGACCTTGTCCATTAATATTGGGGCATACCACTATAGGCCCAATATTGAACTCTTGGACTAAATGTCATTTATTTTCTGTGAAGCTTATTAATAATTAATTAACTTGATCTATTTAGCATATACTATACCTGTAGACATAACCCCAATACAATGCTGTACTAGTAGAGTGAAATTACCGTATTACCCCTCTAGTACATATTTACCTTTGAGTTACCATTTTTCATCTAATGAATAATAGTTGACTATGGTGTTTGTATCTGTTCATACCAACACAGTCAAATTTACATAGTGAATATCGGGGTCCTGGTTTATATTATCTAAGTATTGAAAAAATTCAAAGTGACATCATATGCATGGTGTCCATTATGAAAAACGTTCTACATATTTCATATACCTTATCTTCCAAGATACCGGAGTTCGAACCATAAATCGGAACTAGTCCTTTAATAACTCAAAAAGACAAAACACATGAAAGTAAGTTCGTTAATCATTAGGATTAAGGTCTTCTACAATATTGCTAGATTAGTAAAATTAGAAATTTGAGTTACGGTACTTAACCTCAAAATTCTAATTCACTGGGTTCTGTTCGATGCTGTTACAACTTTCTTATAATACACTAGTATTTCTATCCGAAGACTCACTTCGATAATTAGATACTTTTTTAATTAAATAGACAACACTACATTCTATGGTGTAGTAAAGTATTCCATCTTCAATATGCAGAATGCGAACAATTTAATTTTGACATAATGAAATAAAGAATATAATGTCTCCCACATCTGAACTCATCACACGAATAATTCTTTATTACTCATTTTATGTCTTGGAATCTTTTAGATGTTTGCATAAGATAAACATACACATCACATGTATATCAATGGGACATAAATGAAATAGAAATTCATAACATAGAATTTATTAATAACAAATAAATACTAAATATTCCAATAAATATTGTTTATAATGTCTAAATAATAAACTGCTTTATAGGACATTATTCCAATAGACCTCCTAATGAGGACGCTAGGCCCTTAACGGGAGGAGATTGTAATGCCCCAAGTCCCATATCGGATATGTTCTAAAAAGATCATGGGTATTTAAGTGATGGCCTATGAGCCTAAAAGTACCTTCAAGCTACCACTTTTGGGTGAAGCCCAGTGGTATTATAACACTACACTCTTTCATTAATTTGACAGTTTCAAAATTCTCCAATCTCTTTTTCTTTGACATTACATCTTTTATGAATTTCACATAATTGGATATTTACTCCAAAGTATTTACAAAAGGAATATTGATATGTAATTTCTTGACGATCTCAATAAATTTACCAAAGTGAGAATCTAATTTCTTCTTTTGGAATCTTTGGAGATATGGCAAAAGTGGGTTGATGAGAGGTGGATTGTCTGGAAATGAAATAGACTTAGGATTCGAAACCTCACTCGGTTCTTCACCAACATCTTCTTTTGCTTTATCAAACATACTTGACTTTTGTTTCGGGACTTCAACTTCCTTCCCGCTTCCAAGAGTAATGGCCTTGCAATGATCTTTTGGATTAGTCTCCGTATCACTAGGAAACTTGTCAGATGTTTGTCCCTTGATTGAATTAGCTAGTTGCCTAATTTGCACATCCCTTGATTGAAAAGTGTTCTCTTCATCTACACTAAAAATCTAGAGAGCAAAATAAGTTATTCAAAAAAAAAAAAAAAGATACTACTACTATCAACTTATTCTAGAGAGAACAAGGAGAGAGATAGAGATAAATTAGTTCTCTACTTATTATTTTCTCTACTTACATCTAGAAAGAAAAAGATAGTAAAAATAAAGGGTGTTATTTCAATTATTGATCAAGGAAGTGCCCACACAGTACATACTTAGTAGAGTGATTGGAAAAGAAGACTCTTGGTATCAAAAGAAAAGCTAAAATAAATAAGTCTTCAAGGGTAATTATATTCTTTTTCTTCTATTTATTTATCAAAAATAAATATATAACCATGTTGATTCTAGAAAGATTTGAGAAATTTTTTAAATCTCGGTGTTCCAACACTTCTTGCTTATGTGAAAATTGTTTTTCCAAAACTAACACACATTTAATCCTTAATCAAAATCCTTAATCAAATGTCAAGGATTTAATTGTCACGCTTCACTTATTAAGTGGGCGGATATAACGGTCCTACAATATGCATATTTCGTGTACTTGTGAATGGATAATGGTCATTATAAAGACTTTGCAACCGACGTGTAGAGTTGTCTGACATGAGAAAATGGGCAAAATTAAGAATGTCGCATTGACCTAATTTTAGCACATAATTTATATAAAAGCATGGCCAATGTTATATGATAAACACGTAGAAAAAGCAGAAGGGTGCCGCAAAGTTAATTATACTTTAATTTCCCGTATATGTAATGATTCTAAAAAGGTTAAAATAACAAAAGTTTGCAAATGGTCAGCACTGCCATGGACAATCCATTTCAATCTAGTGGTTGTCACGATTGCCATATGTTTAATACAAGCATTGACTTAATGATGAATCTTAGAAATTTGTCTTCATAAAGATAAAGATATATCATGATAAAAATTGTCGGTTATCTTAAATGGCTTAGACGGTTTTCTCCTTTTTTGTTACATACATATACATATTTATGAAGAGATTATTTCTGTAAAATCACTATAGATGGGTAAAATACATTTTGCATGGGTTAGAGGTTATATATGAATCATAAATAATGATGGCTAATTGTTTTTCCAGCAACCCACTAAATCATAGTCATCGGAACAAAATGGAACGATGGTAAAAATATATACCTACCAATAAATTAAAAAGAAAATATATACGAGGGAGCGATTCCCATATATGTAGATATTATGTATAATATATGGAGAGAGAATGCACTATAGTCATTACATCATGGAATGCGAAAGGAAAAAACAAAACAAAACCCAAAATTTGATGCTATGATATCATAACTTAACCATTTTATTCAAATTCAAGTTACATAAAGCTTACCATGTTTACCAATTTAGCTTCTTTGTGAATTGATTATTTACTTTTAATTGGAGATGTCAAATAGATTGGACCGCCGATTTAGTACAATGGTACAACACGAAAAACTTCGAGCCAAGCACAGCATGAAACGAGATGACTTTAGGTCGTGCCAAACACGACATGAGGTATTAGACCGTGTCGGGCTTTAGCTTTTCGGTACTATAGGCTGGCACTGCACGACTAGACCTTAAGCACGATACAAGTATAACATGATCGAAAATGCACGAAATGCACGAAAAGCACGACTCTAAATACGTTAAAAAGTATTTATTTTTATCAATTATATTATTTATATCTGCAAATTTTGTATGTCTTTTTAGTTTTTGCTTATTAATAAACTCACTTTTCTTGTTCCTTCTTTTAAAAATAATTTTATATTAATGATTTTTAATAAAATATTTTCTTTTCAAACAATTATGGGAATATTACTTATTTTGATTATTATTTTAAATCAAAATATAATTATTTAGTTAAATATTTTTAAAAAATTCATAAAATATTGACTGTCACGACCCAAAACTCGGGCCAGTGGCAGAAGGAGAATTTCACAAAAGTGGAAAATTTTTTGATTTATTTGAAAAGTATCTAAAAAGTTTTAGTTTTGTAAACAGTCCATTTTGATAAAGTATTTGGAATTTTATCCTGTAAACATCTCTCACAGTTTGTATACACCATTAAACATAGACCGAATAATAATTGAAAAATGGGAAAATCAAATATAAGTCCAAGCATCGTCATCATCTACAACAACAAGTTAAATCCCAGAATGGCATACATAAGTTTACAGACAAAATAAAAAGTAGTAATCTTGGTTCAATACTAATACAAAACCCCAAACAGTCCAAACACCATAACAGTAGACTTCTAGCATTACCAAGAAATGAACTACAGTCAAGATAGCCTCTTACTCCTCATGATTTCTAAGATCGCATTAAACACCACCTGAGGAAAGGAAGAGGCGGGGGTAAGCATACAATGCCCAGTAGGAAAATAGTTACCTCGAAGAAAAACAGTTCAGTGATGGAAAACTCCTGTATGGTTAGTTCAAATCCAAAACATACACACACATATATATATATATAATCAAAACCGGGAGCCCATATATAGAAAACAGTGTAATCAAAACTATCAATCCATATGCACATGACACAAATCAACCCATACCCATGAGCTATCATCCTCTCATCCAAGGAAATCCAGGATGATGGCACTAAGTATGTCTAACAACCTGCCTGACACCTAAGCCCATACCCGGAGCGGACACCCGTGTGTCGCCTACCAAACCTGGAGAGGTAACCGAATTACTTACTCCTACCAAATAGAGAGGTAATCAATAGAACAAACCCAACGTAAGTTTACGGACTTTCACCGACGGTGGGGCACGCAGCGCTATACTGTAAAACCCACGGTGCTAACACGGTACTCATGTATGATCCTATGACACGTGCAATCCAGAACGGAAGTGTAAAAACTACTGTACTCTGGTTTTTCAGTAAAATATGCATAATAGGGTTTTATAGAAAAATGGGCAGCATAATGGCCATATTTTTTATATACCCAAAATAATCTGCACACAGCAAATTCCCAGAGCAGTGCAGTATATATCCTACAACCAGATTCCATCACATATAATTCAAATCATTAGAAACACGCTTGTTCTTATATGCTACAGAAAATAAGTTTTAACTCAAAAAGGTATAAAACGAAGGTAACTAAACCCCTACCTCACCGGAATAGCGATACCACGCTATTGAGTCCTCAAGGTGTCGTTGACGATCGCTCGGAGGGTTGGGAACTAATTCCAAGCCCTTGATCGTCCTCTGGCAAAAAGTCAACTTCTCACCGAAGCTTCAATTTCGCAAACGGACCTCTTCTCTGAATTCCTAGTACCCAAAATAGCTATGTTAGACATATAATTTGTCCAATTCTAGTCCGGGCCCACACCGGACCGGTGGCATACAAAACGAGACAAAATCTCGACCGTCCGATCTCGATTTTTGTGCCGATCACCAAATAACACAATATATATATCAAACTTTTCCATTTTCCGAGAACATTCCAAAAATGAACTCAAAAACACAATCCAACGGCCGGATCAAAAACAACAACCATAAACTCGAAATGCCCAAAAATGACAACTTTCAATCCGGAAAAAATGGGGTTGAGATACATATACTTTGATGATCCTTGAGACGAGACGAATCCAACGGGACCAGTTGGAAGTCGAATGGTGGCCGGAATCTTCGCCGGTGACGAAAAACTTCAAACGGCCATTAATGGTGTTTTCCAGCGAGGTGGAGCTCGGCGGCAACCGGGGATGGGCAGAACGAGTTACTGGCAGTGCGGGAGGACTCCACCGGTGACCTGGCAGACCGGACGATGGTTGCGGCAGCTCCGGCATTCGTTCGTCCTCCTTCGGCTGAGAGCGACGAGTGAGAGAGAGAGAGAGAGAAATGATATATATATTTAAAAAAAAAAAAAAAAAAACTGGTCAAAAGACTATTTTGCCCCTAAAAAAATTGAGTTTTTATATTGACTGTCATAATAATTTAATAGGTCGACCAAAGATAGGTACAAAGATATGCTAATACGTTTGACACACTATATTTAGTACGATAACGGCCTAGCATAAACATGAGGCACAACAGGAGATGTGCATGTGCCTGTAGACCGTATCAATCTTAGAATTTTGAAACTTGAGATAGCACGAGTACCACACGATATTTTGTTGAGCTGTGCCAAACACACTACGAGACACAGCATCTTTCAGAGGCCGGACCGGCACTTTACAGCCTATTTGACATCTGTACTTTTAACTTAATTAGTCTTCACAGTAAAAAGAATGGAAAGGATGAGAATAAAGTTGGAAAAGAAGCATCTTACTGAAAGATTTAGTGCACACAAGAGCTCGTATATTGTGTGCCCACCTACCAACTTAATCGTTCAGGCCTTTTTGACCTTGTCAGAAAAATATTCCCATATGGGGTTTCTGATTTGAAACTAGTTTGGTGCTTTGAATGATACTCTTTGGTTCAAAATTGCCTTTTTTCATGTATGAGGTTGCGTCCAAGTTCAACCTATTTTTGACTTTTTCTTTTTTGGGTCATGTGTTGACTTGATGCATACATGCGCAGGGAAACACAATAGAAGTCGGCAAGTAAATATTAAATAAAGTTTGTCTGTGTGTTTGTTTTTTGTTGTTTATAAACAAAGGAGGAATATTGCACATAACCCATACAAAGTGCATGTTACCTATTCATAGTGATTTTGCGAATATTATTCGAGTTTTTTCTACATATATATTATATATATTCATAAATTCTCACCTCATCATAAGTGTTGTCATGATCATGATCCAATTAGGAAAAAAAGAAAATAATAGAGCTGAGAAAATGAATTAGAATAACTAGTATTGCGCTTATTAGTACACAGTGTGATGCAGATCGTACTAGATCCTCAAGTGATTTTAATCCACAGAAAATGGCATTTTTAGTGTACGAAATTTGAAAAAAGGGTACTTATTCATCAATGATCTAAAGAACGCAAGGATCCACACCTTAATACTACTGCTCAAGCTTGACCTAATTCTTAGAAGATTCCTTGATGATGAGAATTTACGGATAACTAAGTTTAGTTTCTATCTTCACATCTAGAATAAGAAGACTTTCAGATAGAGAAAAGTTTAACTTCATCATTAAATAAATTTTATAAGCCTATATTTGCAATTAAACATGTAATTTCAAAATCAATAATTTCTTTATGTCATAATTTTCGTAAATTGTTTGACTATAAAATTAGGAGCACCAAAAAGAATGAAAACATAAGCAGATGAAAATTAATTTTAATAATTAACTACATGAATTTATGACGGAATAAATTAATTACTCTTATAAGAGTAGCAAAAGTGGGGATAGGTATAGGATGCACTATGACAACTTCCCACCAACAAAAAAAAAATTAAAAGGAAAATAAAACAAAAGAGCTCTATTAATTTTCTCATGAAAATATTTGAAATGGTTGTAGCCACTTGGTAACAATTGATTTTAAGCTAAAAACTGCGACCAAAGGAAGACCATTTGGAGTGCTTGAGTCCCATGAAATACGCTGGTCCATCGAAATGCACAAACAAAGGATCAAAGAACCATCTTTTCAAGATGAAAAAAAAAAATGGTCATCGGAGAAAGAAATAAATAAAGAGCCAGCTCTAGATTGATGTCGAATCGTGACCATCAGAAAATAAGTTACGTAAATATAAATGTGTGTGCGTGTCAGTGTGTGTGTTTGGCCAGTTTCCACTAAAGTACTGTTCAGCAGTACTATTCCAAAAGTCCCCTAGCTCATTCTTGAGAAAGACAGCTAATATATCACAGCAGTTTCGACACGTAGAAATAATTCATGAAATTTGTCAAAAGCCACTAGAAAGTCAAAACACACGTTTAAGAAAAAAAAAATATATAATATATATATATATATAAGAGAGAGAGAGGAAGAACACTAATTAAGAATACTATAGTTACAGCGAGTTGTTGGAAATTCCTTACAATAAAAAGGGTCAAATATAAAATGTTATTTTGCGGAAGATTTTACAGTCCAGGGAAATAATAGAAAATCAAGCAAGGGAAAAACTTTATGTGACTAATGTTTTCTATTTTGTGAATGAATTTGTAGCCAAAAAAAAAAAAAACATAGCAAGTATTCAAAACAAAAGTACTACGCAGAAAGTTACTTATGTTTCTGCTAAAAATTTTCACAAAGCCCGCAAGAGGCTTTGGGAGGATCTCACCGGCGAGCATAGGTTCTACTCGAAATTAGTGGGAGAAGCATATTTTTATGAAGTTGATGACTTTTATTTAAATATATTTTCATATTAAATTATAAAGTATTATTTAGTAATTTCTTATATGTTATTTGAATAATGTCTACTTAATTGAATAAATATGTATTTTTGTCATAATTTGATACAGATTCATATAAGACATGGATGTAAATTATTTACAATTAATATAAATAAGATTTGGGTACTTTCTTAATTTTGAATTGGCTAGTATATATTATATATTTTCAAATATGGATTTATTTGAATTCAAATGAGTAAGGTCAATTGCGAGAGGTCAATATTATATGTTGTTTGGTAAAACATATTTATTCAACTATATAATTACAATTAACAATATAGAATTATTTCACCAAACTTTGTCATAAGTCTTGGGCATAAGCGTCTCAATACTAATATAGTTAATAAGATGTTGATTGATGGTCATCAGAGAAATCAGTAAGAATAAACAAATATATGATTATGTTTTTATAATGTTATACAAAAGGATAATTACCAAAGAATTATTGTAGTATGGGACGTGACTCCTAAAGTAGTCATAAATAATTGGAGTGCAATTTCATTTCTTTAGTGGAATGGATTTGAAATTAAAATAATTAACAGGCCCATTAATTATTTAGAGCTAACTGTTATATGTCCTATAAGACCTTGGGCTAACTTGTGTCACGGTTTATTAGATTAGACTGATTTAATTAAATTAAATTGGAAAACAAAATTGGACTACTAAGTGGTACCACACACCTGCCTAGTAACTGGGCCTAGCGTGTAGCACAAATTGTGTGCATATATTATTTTAGTTTTGGTAACTACTAAATAAACTTACAACTTACAAGTGCAAATACGAAGGAATTCAGTTATTAGAATATTTTAATTTCCACAAAAAAAATTGATAGTAATTTATATTATTGACTTGATTCAATGAATTTGGGCATATTAGATAATTATTCTAATTATGGATAGTTATTTCAATTATAGTTAATTAGATGTAAACAAATTAACAAAAACGTGACAAAGTAATATTTGACTAATTGCCAAAACAAAAAAATAACTATGTATAATCAAATATTGCAAAAAGGTGAAAATAGGTAATAGACATTCTAAGAAAGGGAACGTGGTCATGTTACTCACCAATAGTAGTCAGTGACTAGAGGGCGACACGCCACAGTCACTGTGACTATTACTATTGGCCTGTGACACCTACTTTAGCTGCCTGTTTGTGTTTCATCTCCTTTTTACTACATATAGAAGACTATAGACGACTCTAAAGTAAGAGATAGAAATTAGAGTGAAATTTTATCAATTTTTCTAGAGACAAAAATTTGCAAAGACAAGCGAACAGTCAATTCTATGTTCTTTAATTTCTTTGGAGAATTTAAGTACAATTACTAACTTATCTTTTTCCATGTAGCATTAAGAGATCACACTCTTGTGTAACTATATATATAAATAATACAGAAGATCAATTAAGGATTGGAGTCATACACTTGTTTTTTTAGCATCTACAAAAAGTATCTATAGCATCTACAAAAAGTATAGATACTTGATTCTAATACGTTATTGTGAGAATTATTATGTTTCTGATTATATTTTCTACTGCATTATTATATTGAAAAGCTGTTAGTAAATTTTTCATGAAAAGTTAAATTTTAAAAATATTACCAACTCCCACTTTTTCATAGCTTTTCCAATATCAATCCTTGCTAGTTCTTGGGTGTTTTATTGTCGTCCTTAGTTTTAACGAGAAAATAAATTAACAACTCTGAGTACTTCTTTATTGAATTTCAAACTGTTTTTTATTTTTTTTGAACCCTCAAGTGACACAAGGAGTTCTTTTGACACCCTAAAGTTAGTAATGGTCATGTTACATAAGCTTACGTTTAGAAAAAACTCGATCGGTCTCTTTGCTTTGAAAATTGGCTCTTGTTAAAATCAAATATCTCGTGTGGGATACGAATATCTTAGGTGGTTTCTCTAGTTGAGTAAATCAGTCACATCTTTAGGAGATAAATCAAGATTCTGATCTTATCTTAGGGTCTGCTTTTATTTTTTATTTGAATTTATATGTTGCTGATTCTATTCCCAAGTTTTAGGACTTGTCATTTGTTGTACTATCCTATAAGTATCCAGCCGCACCTTTATAAATATGTCATCTAATAATAAAATTATCATAAGGTAGTGTTCTATCCTCTCCTCTGGTCTAAGGTTTCATGGTATCAAAGCCGAGGTTCCGTTGAGGAAGAGGTAATGTGTGACAGCTACATGCAAGCCCTTACCAGGTTAAGCAAGGATGGGAAGAAAGTTGATTCTGCTGAATCGTCCTCACCTAACCTTACAATTAACCCCACTGCATCTTATGACAACTCCTCCCTCCTCCCTCCAAATAACTCCTTATAAACTAAATGGAAAGAATTTTTTCCAATGGTCTCGACCAGTCCATATAGTCATTCAAGGGAGAGAAAGAATCTGCTATATAGATGGGTCGATTAAGAAACCTAATCCATCTGATCCTACCTACCCGACATGGGACACCCACAATACACTGGTGATGGCATGGCTCGTGAGTTCTATGTAAGACAAAATAGGATCTATATATCTAGTTCACACCATGGCGAAAACCATCTAGGACAAGGTAAAATGAGCCTACTCCGATCTCGAGAATTCTGCTCAACTTTGTGAACTAAAGGACCAGGAACAATACCTCAAACAGGGGAATATAGACGTGATCGAGTATTTTACAATTCTATCGAAAGCCAAAAGATTAGTGTACTTAGTGCTCAGAAAAATATGTAAAATTAATGGAGAAACTCGAACTTACCATTTCCTTCCCGTACGCAACGAAGATTTGGATGAAGTGAGAGGAAAAATACTCGAAACCTGTCCCCTACCGTAAGTTGAAGATATTTTTGCCGAGGTCCATCGAGAAGACTGAAGAAGGAATAACATGCTTAGCAAATCCAAAAATCAACCCTAATCTGAAGTCTCAGCCTTACGTTACATTCCACTCATTTGGCTCCTCAAAATCTAAATATTGCTGCTCATGGCTCTAAGATCCTCTATATATATTGCTCACCCAAAAGGATAGAAGAAGGTCCAAGAACGTGGTGGACGCTTCTAGAATAATCAAAAGATGTCTTGACCGTGTTAGAAGACTCGAGATGGTGCTACTAAGTCTTAGAAGGCTCTAGACAAGGCTGGATATTGTTGGATGGGTTGGGATGGTCCTAGGAGCTCCTAGAATGACTTAAAAGGGTCAAGATGATAGGTAAACTTCCTAGAAGGATCTAGGTTATGCTTGCTTTAGATTTCTCTATGTAAATATCTTTGTAGATATTACTACTTTATTTGGGAATATTCTAAACCTTTTGTAAGATCATGATGTTTGGCACGATTATAACCGTTGGTTAGTTTAGGCTTTGCCTATATATAAAGGATCTTTTGGGTTCATTTATATACAAGTGTCATTTATGAAAGTTATAGGCAGCTTAAGAATAATACAAAACTTTCATTCACCTAAACTCTCTTATCTTTTACTATTTTGTCTCAAAGCTTACTCTAAGTCCCTTTCTTGAGTATTGATAGGCTAACTTAATGAGACGAACTGTGCTAGGTGCCTCGCAATTGTTTAGTTTGAGGATAGGGTCGTGACAGTGTGGTATCAGAGCTTCGGTTGCTCCTTATATCTTGGTGGTTCCATAGTCTATATGAAGACCATGGCTGCAACTCCCGACCCTATTGAAGTTGGTGCTTCCGAATATAGGCACGATGAAGGGAAGAAGGGTGCTACCTACGGCAAGTCAAAGGATGTAGTAACTAGCTTAGAGGCTAGAGTGTCCTGACTAAAATCCAACTTGGGCATGTTGGGTGAGCGAGTAGATGATCTAGATAGCCGTTACGACGGTTTGGAGACCGAGGATGCAGAGATCCATAGTGGCATCAAAGATATGCTTGGTGGGCTAGAGGCCGACTTAAGGTGCGAGATCGAGTCCCTTCATTCGAAGATTGCCAAAGTATGAAATTTCTTCTAAAGAGAACTCACTAATGTCTTACTTAGAGTAGATGAGATGGGTGGTGATCTTGCTTTGTGCAAGCGAGCAGTGACTATAGGGGTGACCACTAGAACAACCATTGAGGCAAAAAAGTTGAGGTGCCTAAACCAAAGATCTTTAATGGTACTCGAAATGCTTAGAAAGTTGAGAACTTCTTATGGGGACTCGAGCAATACTTCGAGGCTACCGGTGTGATAGACGATGCTGATAAAATTCGTAATACGGCCTTGTATCTAACTAATACCACCATACAATGGTGGAGGCAGAGACACAGGAAGATGTAATAAGGGGTGTGCACTGTAGCCACCTTTAATGACTTCAAGAGAGAGCTTAAGAGGCAATTCTTCCCCAAGAATACCGAAGAGGAGGTGAGAGGCAATCTTCACCGCCTCAAAAAATCTGTAGTATTAAAGACTACATGAAAGAGTTTACCACACTCTTGCTTAAAGTCCCTAACACTTCAGATAAAGATGTTCTATTCTTGTTCATGGATGGTCTTTAGAATTGGGCCAAGTTAGAGCTCAAGCGTCGTGGTGTCCAGGACTTGGCTGATGCTATTATTGTAGCCGAGAGCCTGTTGATTACTCTACCAATAAGAACCCTTCTAAGGCCAAAGACAAGAAAGGTGGTAAAGCAAAGAGTGGATGAGAGCAAACAAAAGAAGGAAGATGGAACAAAGATAGTTCCTCCTACAAGCACAAGGACAAGGGCAAGGGCAAGAAGAAGAAAGATCATGACTTCTCCAAGCCAAGAGTCAAGTGTTTCCTTTGTGATGGGCCATATTAGGCAAGTGAGTATCCCAAGAAGAAAGCTCTCAACACCTTAATCGCCTTCGAGCCAAGCCAAGAAGGATATGATAGAGAAGATGGTGGTGCACATGTTAGTTCCTTGCAACTCCTTAACGCCTTACAGTCGGCCCCTAAATCACAAGCTAAGGACCTACTCTTTGTGGATGCAATAATCAATGGCAAAGCCACTAAAGCCTTGGTTGACATGGGTGTATCCCATAACTTCATTTCTGTTGAGGAAACTAGGCGGTTGGGCTTGTCGGCATCCAATGGAGGAGGCTCCCTCAAGGTAGTAAATTCAGTGGCATGCCCTATCCATGGGGTTGCTCATGGTGTCAAGGCTAGCCTAAGTGCATGGGCTGGCCAACTTGACTTATCAGTGGTACTAATAGATGATTTTGTGGTGGTGCATGGTTTGGAGTTCCTTGATACAGTGAAGGCATTCCCCGTTCCTTTTGCCAATTCTATGTGCATCATAAATGGTGAAAAGGCTTATGCGGTACCAACAGTGTGGTCCACAAAAGTGGGAAACAAAGTACTCCCTATACTTTAATTTAAGAAAGACTTGAGAAGGAAGGAGGAGAGTTACTTGGCCATCCTAAAGGAGCACGATGATGAAGAGTTGAAAATTCAAGATAACTTGCCCATGGAGATGCAAGCTATCTTGGATAAACTCCAAGATGTGATACATGATGCCTTACCCAAGAAACTTCTACCTAGGAGGGAGGTGGATCATTAAATTGAGATTGAGCTAGGCAGGAGGCCACCCGCGATGAGTCCCTATCGAATAGCCCCTCTGGAGTTAGCAGAACTCCGAAAATAACTAAAGGAATTGCTTGATGCGGGTTCCATTAGACACTCCAAAGCTCTTTTCGGTGCCCTAGTGTTATTCCAGAAGAAGAAAGATGGCTCACTAAGGATGTGTATTGATTACCAGGCTCTTAACAAGGTGATAGTGAAGAACAAGTACTCATCCCACTGATTTTTGACTTGTTCGATCAACGTGCGAATGCTAGATACTTCTCGAAACTTAATCTATGCTTGAAGTACTACCAAGTGTATATAGCACAGGGAGATGAACCTAAGACCACGTGCGTGACAAAATATAGTGTTTACGAGTTCTTAATCATGCCATTTGGTCTTACTAATGCATCTGCTACCTTCTGCACCCTTGTGAATAAGTTATTCCATCCTTATCTCGATTGGTTTATGGTAGTATATCTTGATGATATAGTCATCTATAGTAAGACCATGAAAGAACACCTAGAACATTTTAGGAAGGTGTTCGAGATCTTGAGGGAGGACTAACTATTCATCAAGAAGGAGAAGTGCTTCTTCGCCCAAGAAGAAATGATGTTCTTAAGGTATAAAATAAAGGATGGAAAACTTATGATGGATGAAGCCAAGGTACAAGCCATCCAAGAGTGGAAACCTCCTACTAAGATGGCAGAGTTGAGATCTTTCCTAGGACTTATGAACTACTATAGGCAGTTCATCAAGTCCTACTCAGCAGGAGCAGTGCCATTTACTAACCTGCTCAAGAAGAACAAGTCTTAGGAGTGGACACCTGAGTGCCAAGTCTCATTCAAAGACTTGAAGAAGGCAGTAAGCAAAGAGCCGGTTCTTAGCTTGCCTGACCACTCCAAGGTATATGAGCTTCATAGAGACACCTCTGACTTTGCTATTGATGGAGTATTAATGCAATAAGGGCATCCCATTACTTATGAAAGTTGCAAGCTCAATGACATCAAGAGATGCTATATGATGGAAGAAAAAGAAATGACTGCTATCATCCATTACCTAAAGGTATGGCGACATTACTTGTCGAGGCACTCACTTTATGATCATGACTGACAACATAACCACAAGCTACTTTCAAATTCAGAAAAAGTTGAGTCCCAAGCAAGTTCGGTGGCAAGACTTCTTGGTAGAATTTGACTATAGACTTGAATACAAGCTTGGGAAGGCCAATGTGGTGGCAGATGTAACACCCTTTGGCTTAACTATATGACTATATAGGTCAAATTAGGAAGTATTACTCTTTTATGAACCATAACTTTAGTTTTCTTTAAAAAAAATTTTATTAGGCCAGTTTGACTTTTCAAACTGTAAAACAAAACGAGCTATGTGGTATTACTTTCTGAAAGTGTCTTTACAAAATGTATAACCAAAAGTTCTTATCAGTTTATCTTGCCATCAGCAATAATATTTACTATACATCAAAATATCGAAATATAAAGAAAATATTGCCTATAAGTCAAGCTCATCTATCTATATGATCATGGCGATAAGAAAGCGTGCTAGTCAACCAACAACTCTATACATCATATATCTCCTCATCTACATCACAAGAACTAAATGAGCTAATGCTCAGTAAGTAGAGATCATGCATGCTCGTGTATATGTTTCATACATAAACTTTATTCAAATTCCCATTGTACTCTTTCTTTCATAACTTTTCATTTTGATGTACTTTTCTTAGAAAATGTTTCTTTATAGGGCCTCTGAGTACACTACAAAGTCGTAGCAGTCGATAGGCCATGCCTACCTATGCAAGAAGGAAACACATGGCCAATACGAATCATACCTGTCCAACACAGACTGACTAGGTAATGCACCTAATAAATCTCATAGTACAATGCTCAGTCCCAGTAATCGGTAAGCCGTGCTTACCTATGCAGGAAGGATGCCTATACAAATCATACCTACCCAATGCAGACAGACTAAACAATATACTTAAAATATATCTCATAAAAATTAGTACAATGGTATTATTTTAAATCTAATGCGTGAAAAATTTCACTTCTTTGAAAATCATGCTTAAATGATCATGTCATGCTTATGTCTTTTATGAATTTAACAATAACCATATAAATAATATAATTGATATCATACACATAAGCATGTGACAAAATATCTTGTATTCACTATTGTTCTTCTGATGCAGTTAAAATAAATCTTTACTTACCTTGTGTCCGACAGAAAAGATAATGAAAAGGGTCAGTATCCTCTGTGGCAAGATGTGTGGAAGACCTGATATCAAGTTCATTACTAAGATGATCACCTCAATGTAAAATACTTAAAGGAAATTATCACAAGACTAAAATTAGAAATTTCACAAAATCAAGAAATCTAATCACAAAATGAACCAAAATGGCACATACTTTCATAAAAACTGGTCTATTTGTTTCCAAATGGTACTATTTAGTTTTTAAAATATTTGGACAGCAACTCCACTATTTTTACAACATTCCCACATGATTAAAATCATGATTTTAAATCTGCAATAATATTTTACAATCCAATTCCCACATATACAACTCAAAGAGGATCATTAGGTATATCCTAGGAACACTTGAATTCCTTTCAGTTTAGACAAAGTTTAAAGCCACTTTTATACTTTTCTATTGTCACAACCAACAACTAAACAAATATCTTTACATAGTGGAATCAACAAAATATACATTTCAATTTTATAAACTAGATTACAAGTATAGAAAACTTAATCACTATACATAAAAATACTTTAACTCCATAAATAGAAAACTTTGGGGCTTTAAGTCTAACTTTAATCCTCTAGTTAAATTCTATATTTTCAGCCATATATAAGATTTTCTAAGATCTTTATTCATCAAATAAAAGCTTTGATTCAAGAGTTAAAGCAAAAAAAATTAACTACAAATTCAAAATCCTACAAATTCAAGAGTAAAATCTTACCTTGACTAATTTGAGCTTTTACTGAAGCTCTTACTTTCTACCTCCATCAAACTGATTCTCAAGGGTTTAAAACTGATTTTAGGAGTCAAGAGAACCTAGAAGAATAATTTCTTAAGTGCTAACAAGTGGAGAATTGAAATAAGAAAGCAAAAACTTAGAAAGAAGAATTAATAGAATTACCTTGACTAGTTTAGATCTATCTTGCTTTCTAGAGCTCCAACTTGAGTTCTATCACTTAGAAACTCTTGAATATAGCTAAGGATAGTTGAAAGAAGTTTAGAAAGTGGCTAGAGTGGTTCAAGTCATGGCTGGAAAGAAAGGAGAGAGAAATGATCAGATTTGGTCCAAAATCAACACTAATGGCTAAGAAAAGGCATAACTTAAATTCTAAGAGGTATTTTGGGAATTTTGCACCTTACTTTCCATGTGTCCAGCTCTAAAATATCCTTAGCATACTCACCATATTTCTGGTCAATCTCATATACTCAAGTGTATACCAAAATGGTAAAACCTAGCTTAGAAGATAAAAACTAGTCATACTTTGACCTATAATCCCATATGGCCAATCTTATTGCAATCTAGTAAAACCTAGTCACATAACCAATCATTAAATATAAAAATAAGTCAATTAGACTCCAATTAATAATGCGAATTGCCTAATTTTTAGAATGCACAAAAATGACATTATGCGATTAAACTGAATCTAAGCTAGCTTAGTATAATTAAACACAGTTCAGTATAATGATTACCACCTCCTATTTACCTAGGGCCAATAAATCAAATGCTATAAATAAGTCCTAAATATCGAATTAAAGTTATTTGACGTGTTAAGTTCATAGTGAATTTGGCTCCAAAAAGCGTGAAAAATGTATTTTACCGAAAAACTACTATTTGACCAAGTTATCAACAGACATGATTTTAATGCATGTGCATATAGTATTATTATTCATGAATGTATTCTTTATTCTTTTCATACACCAAGCTCTCTCTCTGAGGGTACTAAGCCTTTACACTGCATGGGAGCACTTCAACAAACATTAGTACAATAATACATATCGAAAGCATTTAATAACCAGCTTAAGCAATTTACCATAAAATTGACAATAGTTTCATGATATGTCTATTATGCAATATGAAAATATTTATTATTGCCTTATTATTCGTGTGAGAATCTTGGGCATCACAACAGATGTCTAAAGTAAAAAGGCGGAGCTGGCCACCTTAAGCAGTCCCGATAGCATCTTGATAGAGAAAATCACGGAAGGACTAGAACATGATGTTCTTGCAAAGAGCCTGCTACCCTTATTGACGGAAGGAAAGACGAGACGCTTTTGGTTGAGCAACGGACTTCTCTACACCAAAGGTAATCAACTCTATATGCCTAAGTGGGAGAACTTAAGAAAAAAGCTTATCAAAGAGTATCACGATTCTTTGTGAGCTAGTCACCCTGGTCAGAAACACACTCTTGCCCTTATCAAAGCTATCTACTATTGGCCTCAGCTGAGGGATGATGTTAAGGCCTATGTGCAAACTTGTCTTGCGTGCCAACAAAACAAGGTAGAACAACAATTACTAGGTGGATTGTTGGAACCTCTCCCCAATCCTTAGAGGTCGTGGGAGAGTGTCTCTATGGATTTTATTACTAGTCTATCTAAGTTAGAAGGCTTTGGCAGTGTTATAATAGTAGTTGATCGCTTCAGCAAGTATGCCACCTTCAAATCTACTTCACCCGATTGTCCCATCGATGAGACCATACGGCTCTTTATGAAGTATGTCGTGAAGCTTTAGGGAGTCCTGTCGAACATTGTAAGTGACCACGACCCTCGGTTCACGGGAAGATTTTGGATGGAATTGTTCAAGTTGATGGGGTCAGACTTGAACTTTTCTACTAGGTTTCACCCCCAAAGTGATAGTCAGACAGAAAAGGTAAATGCCTTACTGGAGCTATACTTGAGGCACTTTGTGAGTGCCAACCAAAAAGATTGGGCAAAATTACTTGATGTAGCCCAATTCTCCTTTAACCTCCAAAGGAGTAAGTCTACAGGCAAGAGTCCCTTCAAGATAGTCATGGGTTAACAACCTATGACTCCATATACCTTAGTGACAAGTTACAGTGGGAAGAATTCAGTGGCATTGAAGTTTGCTAAGGCATGGCATGAACAAAGATTCTAAGAGAATGAAAAAGTAGACTAAAAAAAAAGAGGAGGCATGTTGAGTACCAAGAGGGGGATTTTGTCCTTATTAAACTACTGCCCTAATAGTTCAAAATCTTAAGGAAGGTACATAAACGGTTAGTGTGCAAGTACCAGGGTCCATTTCTAGTACTCAAGCGTGTGGATAAGGTCTTCTATAGACTTCAACTCCCTGCCAAGTTAAATATTTTTCCTGTCTTCCATATTAGTATGCTAAAACCCTACCATGGAGATGAGGAAGATCCTTCAAGGGACGAGCCCAAAAGGGCTCCTACTACAGTGGTAACCTCTTTTGATAAAGAGGTGGAGTATATTCTACCCGATCACTTTATTTGCCGACATGGTTTGTCTAATTATCGAGAATACCTAGTAAAATGGAAGAATTTACCCGAGGCTGAGGCTAGCTAGGAGCATGAGGATGCCTTATGGCAATTCAGAAACCATATCGAGAGGTTTAATGTCAACGGTGCGATGGGGACATCGTGAACTTGAGTGGGGGAGGATATTACGCCCTTCTCATTTAGCTCCCCAAAATCCAAATATTGCTACTCATGGCTCTAAGATCCTCTATATATATTACTCACCTAAAAGGATAGAGGAAGGCCCTAAAACGTGGTAGACACTTCTAAAATAATCAAGAGAGGTCTTGACAATGCTAGAAGACTTTAGATGGTGCTACTAATTCCTAGAAGACTCTAGACAAGGTCGGATGGTGCTGGATAGGTTGAGACGATCTTAGGAGCTCCTAGAATGACTTGGAAGAGCCAAGATGGTGGGTGAACCTCCTAGAAGGATTTTGGTCATACTTGTTCTAGATTTCTCTATGTAAATATCTTTGTAGATATTACTACTTTATTTGGAAATATTCTAGACCCTTTGTAAAATCATATTGGTTTAGGCTTTGCCTATATAAAGGACCATTTAAGTTTATTTGTACACAACTGCCATTTGCGAGAGTTGTAAGCATCCTAAGAGTAATATAAAGCTTTCATTCACTCAAACTCTCTTATCATTTGCCACTTTGTCTCAAACCTTACTCTAAGGCCCTTTCTTGAGTGTTGGTAGGCTGATTTAGTACGATGAACTGTGCTAGGTGCCACACGATTGTTTAGTTTAAGGCTAAGGTCGTGACACTTAGCTGCCAAAGGTCAGGACCAAAGTCGTGGTGATATACTGAGTTCCAGTGATCTTAGACGTAGTCAAAAAAGGAACATATGGTATGACTTCTGTCATCAAACTAATCACACCAAGGAGACGTGTTGAAAACTCCATGGAAAACTACCAAACAAAGAAAATCAAAAGCAGCAATGGACACCTCACCGTGATACCCGAGCGTACCAGGCTGGCACTGAACCTATGGATCAAAAACAAGGAGAAGGAACCATCAGTTTTTCACTAAACAAAGATCATATCAAACTCCTTTACAAATTACTGACTCTGAAAAAAATTCACAATACCTCTTTTATTACCCAGAAAGGTAATTTTTTATCTACCCTTAATGGCAGAACGAAGGAATCTTAGGTTATTAACTCTGGAGCTTCAAATCATATGACTAGTTTTGCACATTTATTTTCGTCATATACTCCTAATATTGGTCGGCATAAAGTAAGAATTGCAGATAGTTCACTATTGCTAATAGCAAGAATCTTAAATCAGTTTTGCATGTTCCAAATCTATCCTTTAACTTGTTATCTGTGAGTAAAATCTCAAAGGACTGTGATTATAAAGTGAAATTCTTACAAAAACTTGGTGACTTTTAGGACTAAAGTTCTGGAAAAAAGATTGGTAGTGCTAGAGATTATGGAGGGCTATACTACTTGAATAAAGACATTGATAGGAATAAACAAGTTTATACAGTTTGTTGGGAGTCTTCCTCTTCTTTAAGCAATGATCTGGTTATGTTGTGGTATTTTAGGTTAGGGTATCCTAGTTTCCTGTATATGAAGTATTTATTTCCTTCTTTGTTTAAAAATAATGATGGTATTCAATATGAAGTATATCATCTTGCTAAACATCAAAGAGTTATTTTTAAATGAAAACCATAAAAAGCTTCTAAATCTTTTTACGCTTATTCATAGTGATATATAGAGACCTTCATGATTTCATAATATTTATTCCAAGCGTTGGTTTATTACTTTCATTGATGACCATACTCATGTGTGTTGGCTATATTTGTTGAAAGATAAATTTGATGCTGAACATGTATTTAAAAACTTTCAATATATGGTTATAAATCAATTTTCTACAAATATTCAAATTTTACATACTGATAATGAAAAAGAGTATTTTAACCAAAGCTTAGGAGGTTATTTAAATCAAAATACATAATTCACCAGAGTTTATATACCAACACACCTCGATAAAATAGAATAGCTAAAAGGAAAAATTGTCACCTCTTAAAAGTTGCTAGGTCCATTATGTTTACAACTAATACTTCTAAACGTTTTTGGGGTTATGATGTTCTCACTCCTTGTTATCTCATAAACCAAATGCCTACTAATGTTCTCAAATTTTGAACTCTAATAAATGTGTTTTCTCAATACTTTCCTTATAGTTGTAATATTAATAACTTACCTTTGAAAGTATTTGCAAGCACAACTTTTTACATAATGATGCATTTAATAGGAATAAACTTGACCCAAAAGTATATAAATTATTTTTCATGGCTATGCCGCTAATCAAAAAGGGTATAAGTACTATATTCCTGAAAACAAAAAATTATTGGAGTCCATAGATGTAACTTTTTTTGAAAACAATCCTTTTTTAAAAAACATTCTTTCAGGGGGAGCACAAGGATAAAAAAGAAGGTAATTTTTGAGATTTTTCTTTAGATTTTTTTTTTCAACTTTACCCAATACTCTACCTTCTCCCGATCAGGCTATTGACATATTAAATACTGGCAACATTGAAAATAATGAACTTAGGAAACAAAGGGAAGATCAAAATCAGCAAGAAATAGGTTTGCTAGAAAATACTTGACAACCAAGTGTTGATCAATAGGACCAACAAAATAAACCTGAACTCCATGTTTATTCTCGTCAAAAAAATCAACAAAGTATAGAAACTCTCCTACCTCTTGAAACATGCCATGATTCAGACTTGAACTCGGGTAATTCTCAAAGTTCTTCTCCTATAATGAATACTAATGATCTCCCTATTGTATTAAGGAAAGGTGTTCAATCTTGTACTCATCATCTTATTGCAAAATTTGTCAAATATGATTATTTGTTTTCTTCTATGCACAACTTTGTGTCTAATCTAGTAGAGGTCAAAACTTCCAAAATAATCAAAGGAGCACTGCAAGATCTGAAATGGAAATCGGCTATGGAAGAATAAATGAAGGCCTCAGAGAAAAATGACACCTGGGAAGTTGTCCAAAAATCGAAAGATACTACCCTTATTAGTTGCAAATGGGCTTTTACTGTGAAGTATAAATCTGATGGCTCAATTGATACATAAAAGGCTTGCTTGGTGGCGAAAAAGTTTACACAAACTTATGGGATAGACTACTAGGAATCCTTCGCTCATGTGGCTAAACTTAATATTATTCAAGTTTTTCTATCTCTGGCTGAAAATTTGGATTGGCCTCTTCAACAACTCAATATCAAGAATGTTTTCTTGAATAGAGATCTAAATGAGAAAGTCTATATAGATCTAAATGAGGAAGTCTATATAGAGTTACCACTAGGATTCGAAATTTCAGGAAAGTTAATTCAGGTATTGACATACATTGTTTTCCATCAAGGGTACAAACAAGCTCATACTGATCATACATTATTTTACAAACACGAGGGAGGTAAGTCAACTATACTCATTGTATATGTTGACGATATCATTATGATAGGTGACAATGTTTATGAGATGGAGCAATTAAAAATAAAGTTTGCCAATGACTTTGAAATCAAAGAACTGGGAATGCTACGATATTTCCTTAGAATAAAGATGGCTAGGAATTTTACTAGAATCACAGTCTAATAGAGAAAGTATGTTCTGGATCTTCTGAAGGAAATTGGCCTATTGGGTTATAAACCGTGGACACACCTATAGATCCTAATGTAAAATTAAGAGACCAAAGCACAAGTTCACCAACTGAGAGGGGTAGATATCACTATCTCATTGGAAAGCTTATTTATCTTTTACATACAAGACCAGTTATTGTGTTCGCAGTAAACATACTAAGTCAATTTATGTATGCTCCTTATAAAGAATACTAAGAAGCTATAATCCGCATCTTGAAATATCTCAAAGGAAGTTCTAGTAGAGGTTTGGTTTTTAAAAGGGGACATGCTCGTGAACTTGAAGCCTATACTGATGCTGACTAATCAAGCTCAATTACTGACAAAAAAATCAACTTTGGAATATTGCTACCCTATGCTTGGGTATTCTTGTCACATGGAGAAGTAAAAAACTGAATGTCATTGCTCGAAGTAGCGTAGAAGCTGAATTTCAGTCCATGGCCATCGGAGTAAGTGAGTTAATTTGGTTGAAATTACTCTTGGAAGAACTTCAAGTTTGGACTGAGAAACTAATAAGATTGTATTGTGATAACAAGGTAGCCATTAGTATAGCTCACAATCCAATCCATCTTGATCGAACAAAGTATGTCAAGGTTGATAGATACTTTGTTAAAGAGAAGATAGAAGATGGGACTCTCTATAGTCCTTATGTGACTTCTTCTGAGCAAACTACGGACATACTCACAAAGGGATTCTCAAGAACTCTCTTCGAGAAAATGCTAAACAAGTTGGGCTTGTATGATGTATACAATCCAACTAAAGGAGGAGTGTTAAAATTAGATATTACGTGTGGGATATAAGATCTTAGGTGGTTTCTCTGGTTGAGTAAATTAGCCACATTTTTAGGAGATAAATCAGGATTCTGATCTTATCCTAGGATCTGTTTTTATTTTTTTATTTGAATTTACTTACTGCTAATTCTATTCCCAAGTTTTAGGACTTGTCATTTGTTCGACTATCTATAAGTATCCAGCCACACCTTTGTAAATATATCATCTAATAATAAAATTATCATAAGGCAGTGTTCTAACCTCCCCTTGGTCTAAGGTTTCAGCTCTCTAGTTGGTTAAGTACATATTGTTTTACACTTGCCAAGTTAGATTCAGATCCCTATTCCCTTTGTCTAGTGCACTATATGCATTATTGTAAAAAATTTAAAACCCTAATTACGCATTGTTATAAGATAATTTCTCAAAATTTGTCCAACAAAAATAATATTGCCTATATGTTTTGACTTCACTAGTTGAAAAGTGCTTAAGTTTTATGGCAGGTCACAAGAAATGTAGCTTTTGAACTTAAGTGGTAGCAGTTCTAGAGAATTGGTTAAGCTTTTTATTGCGTGTCACACTTACAGAATATGTGTGTTTTCAAACGTTAGATTTATCGTAACTATATTAGACTAAAAATATGCTAAGTACATATGATAAAATTTATAAAATCTTAACCTTTAGAAAACGAACTCAAGACAAAAATATGTATTTGGTATAACAATGATATATACAAATACTATTTCTTTGTTGCAGAATTACTCTAAATTTTTTCGGTCAGGAAAAAATTGCTGCCAATACAATATTGTGAGTGGAGTAATCAAATGTTGGTAGCAGCTAGCTAGTAGGCTAGCTTTATCATTTTACCAATTCCATCTCTCTAGATAACAGAAAGGGGGACCGATGTAGGTTTTGACCTGCTTTCGAGGGCAAAGAGGATGGCATACTACAACGAAATACGTGTATATGAGCGATTGAATGGTGCTGAAAACTCCCGCCATTTTTGGGGCAAACAGAATTATACTATCTGTTTTTATGGGATCCACTTAGGATCCAAGTGTTCTGTCTCCACTTTGTCTCCCACTTTTAAAATATTTGTCCTCTTAATAAAACATCAATCCTTGTACTTGAAGATCAAAGCATATAAGACCAGGGGGCCAGTTAAAAAAGAAAATGCAGTTGAGCTTTCATATATAATGCAATTTGAGAAATGACTTCCCCCGCCGACCAACCAATATGTCAATGCCACCTGGTTAAATAGCATTGGTAGTAGCTAGTAAATATAAAAAGAGTTATGGATGTATGTAAAAATAAGTATCGGTCCTTTTTCTTTTTTTTTTTCCTTTCTTTTTATTCAATAAGCAAGTATTTAATCCGCTAAATACGAATATAAAGTCAGTAAATTTGACGAAGTGGGTTGGCTCAAGTGGTAAAAGCACTCATTATTTAGGATCTTGGTCCTAAGTTTGAGTCACACCAGAAGTAAACGTGAAAGCCTATTATTCCTAATCGGGTCAATCCATGATTGGGTAATAGTAAGTATTTTTTTTTAATTTGTAGTAATTAGAGTTCATTAGTTAAGCTCTACTTAAAAAAAAAAAAAAATCGGTAAATTTTTTAAGTTTGTTAAATATTCAAAATGGGTTAAGTTATATATGTCCCATGTTTCCCATAACATGCAACGGGAAGCATTGAATAAACAGAAAATCTATTAAAAAAAAATATGTATCAAGTAATTAGTTACGACGTGCTTCTTACAAATTCGTGGTTGTCAGACATTTTTTTTTACGTACAAGCATTTGCCTATTTGCCTATTGGATATTATTAGAAGTGGAACAATGTATTTTTTTTCTTGTTTTTAAAAGAAATGGAAAGTTGACTATCTCTAGAATTTTATGTGCTATATATATCAAAGTAATATAGGTTAACTAATAAACAAATTTGAAAGACTAATTAAGACCATATTACTTGATTTTCTTTTTCCTTTTTAGCATAATGTATATCATAATTTTCTTTTTTAATTAGAAAATATTAGTCAACTTTGTACGAAAGAGATTAATGGCAAGAAAGGTAGCCAATGAAAGGTAAATATTCGAATTTTTTAATTTAATTAATTGAAGCGACAACTTTTGACCTTGGGTTTTCGTTGTCTTTGGTATTATCCACACCGAACACTCTCACAGTCAGCCACAAAAGTCTTAATTTTTTATAGGTTGGAATTTCGACTACGCAAGCAAGAATATACAAAACTCATGATCACCATGACTCTTGAATTATGCATTGCTAGTTAATTTATAGTCAATGTACACCTACCCAAAAAATCCTCTCCAGTGATCAGACATTTCATAATTTTTTTGCCCCCCAAATGTCGGCATATCCTTATATATTCCTTACCCATGTTATACTCAATGTAAGTACATGCCATTAACATTTTTAATCAATATCTGATTCAAAATAAATTTAACTTTATCAAAAAAAAATATTAACCATCAAATTGGTTTGTGAATTAATTAATATATTGGCTTTTTTGGTGGTATTTTATTAAATTCATTGGGAAGGAGGACTGTAATTTAATACAGTATAATATTGGGAGACAAATTTCGACATATTATATATGATGGAGACAGGTATACATAGATTCTAACATAATGAAAATGACTAAAGAAAAACGGAAACATACAACGATACTAGCTAGTCTGCATGTGACCTAATTACATAACTTGACATTTGTGTGTGTATATGTGTATATTCTCAAACACATAACTAAAGAGTAATACTATATAACAAAAATAGAGCAAGCTTGCTATGTATTATTCAATTTCTCAAGTCCCTTGAGAAAAAATGCTTAAATCCTACCATGATGTGTACTTAAGTTGATAATTATTAAGATTGAGTCCGAAGTCCCAAAAAAAAAAAACGTAATAATTTGACAGTTTCTCATATATTTTCTTATGGAAAAGTAGGAATAAATAAGATATTACAACGATATGCCACATAATTGCTAATTTAACATAAGATCAAGATGAGAGAGTACATATGGACCACAAAAGAAGCCTAAAAGAAAGCCAAGTCAGCATGTCAACTCTTTATATTTATCCCATGAAAAATATATTATATCTATTTTCTTGGAAAAAATGTATATCTTTATATTTGAGTCTTACAGTGTTATAGTAGGTAACGTATAGCTTTCAACTGTAGAGAGAAAGCGTGTGTTTTAGTTTGGGCCCCTTTTCTTTGGAGGAAGTGTTGTCCACGTGGTCATAGTGCGTATGGAGTTTTGCAAAGTAACAGTCCTGAGGAGCTTCGATTATTCATTTTTTTTTATTTTAGAATCTGACAGAGAGAGTAAGGCTTTGGCTCTATGGCCCTATAAATTTAGGACACCCACTTGCCTTTTATTCAGCGATTTCAGACACTGAAAAGCATAACAAAAGAAACGACTTTCAAAGTTCACGCACATCTCCCTCCATTTCAAGTGCTACTATACTATACTATCTTCTCTTGGTTGAGACTTGAGAGAGAGATATAGAAAATTAAGGAATAGAAATCATAATGGAAGGTGGAAGAAGGCAACAGGCCATGGAGTACTATTACAAAGGAGAGAATATAGACAACAATATGATGAGTGACGTGGCAGTACAATACAACACTGTTGATTGGAGAGGCAGACCTTCCAAGTCGAAGCATGGTGGTATGAGGGCTGCGGTTTTTGTTCTTGGTATGTATAGATATATTTACACGAAAAAAAAAAAAAAAGATTCATCCTATGTATGATCACTCTTATTACTTAATTTGTTGCCTTTTCTTAATTTGATACTTTCGCAACATTTTTTTCTTTTCGGTTCTTTTAGCAAAAACCTCTTCCGAAAGAGCCTTTCATTTCGCTCCTAATAATTATTTCTTAAAATTAATTGGTGCTAACTACGAAATTTAGACAGCTGGTAGAACTTCTTTAATAAAGCTCAATATTTTTATTGAGCTAATTTCCACTAAGCAAGTCAATTTGGTTTTTCAGCATTAGTGTTGGATATTTTTAATAGCATATTCACATATTTGACATTTTTTTAAAGTGGGTTTAGCATTATAAGTACTATGCTTGCTTTTGAAAGCAACTTTTTACAGTTTTACTGGACAACATAAATATATAAAGTTCATATATATATATATATATATATATATATATATAAACGGTGGTGGTGGTTTGACACTATTACAGGGCTTCAGTCGTTTGAGATAATGGGGATAGCAGCAGTGGGGAACAACCTCATAACGTATGTGATAAACGAGATGCACTTCTCTCTGTCAAAGTCAGCAAACATAGTGACAAACTTTATTGGAACTGTCTTTCTCTTGGCCCTTCTTGGTGGATATATCTCCGATTCTTATCTTGGGAGTTTCTGGACCATGCTGATCTTCGGCTTTGTTGAACTTTCTGTAAAAATCTCTCTCTCTCTCTCTCTCTCTCTCTCTCTCTCTTTTCACGCATGTGGTTGAAATTCAAATTTTGTCTACTTCTGTCTGAAGTACAGATAATCTTATCCCAACTCAACTTACAAAAGATTCTTGGCTACTATGATTTGACTCAAATTTTTTATTACAACCTCTGATTTTATTCTATCCGACCGCATATATTTTTTGACTTAAAATCCATTCAACTCAATAATTTATTTGTGAGCTTATATCATATAATATAAATAAATTCACCACTAAGAAAAAGATGCTATCTGTAAGAGTCACCCAAATAAAAGAAAAATACAGTCACCACATATGTGGACATAAAAAAGTTGAATCCAATTGACCATATATCTTTTACCTTGTGTCAGTGGTAAAACATAATGTACGATATGTATAGTGGTGGAGCAACTTTAGTGATATTTGGAATGCTAAACAAAATTAAAACGCCTCGCGTTTCATACAATTCTATTTCTCTGTTGTAGTGGGACTTAGGTGGAGCCTATACTGATAGTGAACAAAATTAACACGTCTGTCCTTAGCATTTGTATTTTTTAAAAAAATATTGATGTATAACTTACTAAAATATAAGAGACAATTTCTATCACTAGCTTATACCTTTCTTTTTTCGGTCTTTAAATGCAGGGCTTCATATTACTCTCAGTCCAAGCTCACCTTCCTCAGTTAAAGCCACCAAAATGCAACATAACCAATGGAGAGCTCTGTGAAGAAGCCAAAGGTTTCAAAGCGTTTATATTCCTCCTAGCACTTTACTTGGTGGCCTTGGGGAGTGGCTGTGTGAAGCCTAATATGATAGCTCATGGAGCTGATCAGTTCAACCTAGATAACCCTAAGCAAACTAAGAAGCTCTCCACCTACTTCAATGCTGCCTACTTCGCTTTCTCAATGGGAGAGCTCATTGCCCTCACAGTCCTTGTTTGGGTCCAAACTCATTCCGGTATGGATGTCGGGTTCGGAGTCTCGGCGGCTGCCATGGCCATGGGGCTTATTAGCTTGGTCTCTGGTACTTTGTATTACCGGAACAAGCCTCCTCGAGGAAGCATTCTCACTCCCATTGCTCAAGTAAACAATTTTCCTTTAGACCTACTTTTCTATCTAATTGTTAATTCATGTATATATGTTTGCATATTTATGTTTAGAAAATGAGTATTTTATTGGCTTTAAGGCAATTTGTGTTTGAAAACATACATATGAAGAAGTGTTACGACATGGATTGATATTGTACATATACTAAATGTTTTATGTTCTCTCTTTTTCCAGTCAAGAACAGAATGCAGGTTAGTGGTAATTTTTTTGTGTTTTATATAATGGGTTACTGTAGGGCTCTTCAGAACTCGTATGCAATTTTGTTTGTTTGCGTGAATATTAAATATGGCCAAAACGCAACAAGAGAGGTTGCTGAAATTAACAAATATCTGTGTTCTGCTGTCTCATCGTATGTGTATTACATATATATTAGACATAACTTTAGTATATATTAATATCGAATAAAGCAGGTCTTTGTCGATAAACTATATATATATATTCTTAATTATAATAAAATTGGTTTTTGCAGGTCTTTGTGGCCGCAATAGTAAAGAGAAAGCAGGTTTGTCCATCTAACCCTAAAATGCTTCATGGAAGCCATAACGTTAACTACGGTAGCACTGTCAGTTTTTCCTCTGACGCTGGCAATCTTCTTCACACCCAAAAGTTCAGGTAAAGTACTACTTGAATAAATAATATTTATGATGTTTCGCTGTAATAATTTGCCCGTCTTGTTTTTCTTTTTTTTTTTTTCCCCTTTTTAAGGGAAACTTTTGCACCTTAATTAGTATATATCTAAATCTATATACTCATCAGATGTTATATACGAGGACTTGGTTGCACATATTTCTAATTCATGTGTACATATGAATAATTTTTTTTTCTAAGAGCACAAATATATAGATATATATACACATGTAAAGCATAATAATTTAATGTATAGACAAATATTTTGTTCTCAACGAAATATCTTTAAATTATCCTCCCAAGTGTATTCAAGATTCTTGACAAATTTAGAAATATTATATGTATTTACTAATCTCAGTAATCCTTATGTGAAACAAAAATAATGCCCCTTTTCCTGGTCACTTTTCCTAAAATATCATGAGCACCAATTAGGTATCTCTCTTTCCCTCAAGGAAAAAAAAATGAAGAAGAAAAATTAGGTTTCTCTCTTATTTATCCAACTGCAAATTATTTCAGGTTCTTGGACAAAGCTTGCATCAAAACCCAAGATGGGACTAACACAAAAGAATCCCCATGGACATTATGCACTGTTACTCAAGTGGATCAAGTCAAGATACTACTTTCAGTTGTTCCTATTTTCGCTTGCACCATTGTTTTCAACACCATTTTAGCTCAACTACAAACGTTCTCAGTTCAACAAGGAAGCATCATGGACACCCGTCTCACCAAATCCTTCCATATTCCTCCAGCTTCTCTGCAATCCATCCCTTACATCATGCTCATCTTCGTCGTGCCTCTTTATGATGCCTTCTTTGTCCCTATCATCCGCAAATTTACTGGCCATGTGTCTGGGATCTCCCCTTTGCAGCGGATAGGCTTTGGCCTCTTCTTCGCCACGTTTTCAATGGTTTCAGCTGCCCTCATGGAGAAAAAGAGAAGGGACTCAGCCGTGAAATCAAATGAAACAATCTCTATCTTTTGGATTACCCCACAGTTCTTGATCTTCGGATTATCTGAGATGTTTACCGCAGTAGGGCTCATTGAGTTCTTCTACAATCAATCTTTGAAAGGGATGCAGGCTTTCTTAACTGCCATAACCTATTGCTCTTACTCATTTGGATTCTATTTGAGCTCCGTTTTGGTTTCTCTTGTGAATAAGATCACCTCAAGGTCCTCCAATGGGGGATGGATAAGTGACAATAATCTCAACAAAGACAGGCTGGATCTCTTCTATTGGCTACTTGCAGCCCTTAGTTTCCTTAACTTCCTCAACTTTCTCTTTTGGTCTAGATGGTACTCTCACAATTCATCTTCACCAAGTGGAGAGCAGTATGAGATTCACATGGAGGACCAAACTAAGCACCACAGCTTCGACTCTTCGAAAACAACTGTTGTCCAATTAGATGAGAATATGCCTTGAGTGACAAATTAATTAATATCCTTCATATATTGTAATGCTAGATTTTTCTCATCTAGCAAGCTCTAGCTTGTAATATATAAATATATATATATATATATAATCAAAGAATCATATACAAGAATGGGAGAGTGCTCTCTTGAGACATAGTTATATAAAATGTATAGAAATAATATGCTAGGTATATTTTATTAAAGAAAAATATATGCTAGTTATATGTATTATTGATAGCAATAAGAGCTACATATGTATCTCAGTCTTTTTGCATCAATTAAGGGAAGTTTATTTTGCTTTAGATTTCTTTGAATTATAACACTGGAAAGCTAGCTAAATTATTGTATAACTGTTTCTTTATTAACGATTTTAAATGATGTTACCTAATATAGGAACACTGTTTCTATTATAATCTTCGAATGGAAAAATGATGCACTTTTAGACGACCAAGTAGTTTGTGTTGATTGACAAAGATATGTCTACGAGAAATTCAGCTCTAAAGGCATGTATTCACAAATCACAAGATTCATTGTATATTAAAATCTTGTAAGGAAGTTGAGATGGCCCTCATCCCCTTGACAATTGGTAGGGGCCTCTCCATCGCTTTCTTTTTGGGAGACATAAAAGAGAAATACGTAAGTGTTGCCTATAGCTAGTGCTTTCTCACTTGAAATAATGTTGATGCTTTTAAAAAAACAAAAAACAAAAAAGTAACTAACCTGATGCGATGCATGCATATGGTGTGGGATATATGTGTTGGATAAAAATGGGTAAATGGGTTAAGGAAACAATTTGGGCTTGGCTTGGGCTTGGAAGTCCAAGTGGATTTTATAGATTAAATTTGTTATAAAACCCATTTTCATGGACCATTTTGAAGCTAAAAATTGAGTGGGATCCACATCTTGTTGATGAAAGATCTTAGTGAATTCTTGTTCTCCTCTGCGAGGAGATCGATTTCGTATATTCACACGCTCAAAATGGTGCACGGATGAATGAGAAATTATTGCTCAAAAGTGCACCATTGAAATGGAAAATGAAAGGAAAATATTATAATCCCACATTGGTGGGAAATGCATGGTGCAAGTGGTTTATATAGAACCTTGTTTTGTGATGGTGGTAAGAATAACAACCACAGATGCTCTCTCAGGCGCGCGCAGGGGGGTGCAAATCTTCGGGGTTGGGCCTGAATTTGCATGGGCTCGTGTGTGCCCGCACCTGCGGACACGAATGCCGAGCCGAAACTTGGACCATAGTAAGCCACAACCTTTTGTTGTGGCCTAATATTTTTTTTTCATTATGAACCAGGAACGTTTTGGATTTTATTACCCATAATGACTGGATTTCTGGTTTTGCTACCAAGTCCCTCCTTGGAGACTATAAAAGGTGAGCTTCCCCTCTTCATTCTACACACCAAAAAAAAAAAGAACAGAAGCCTTCTTCTCTTTGCCATTCTCTCTCAAGTGTTCTTGAGTTCCTCAGTTTTTTTTTTTTAGCTAGACCTTTTCGAGTGTCTAGAAAATTTTGAGCTCAAAGCTATCCAGTTCGTAGAGTGGAGGTGTTGGTGCTTCACCTGCTGCTCTTCGTCGTTGTATCCTGGGAGACTGACGCTTGCAAATCCTCAAGCATTCTGATGGAGGGAGCGAATCAGTTTTAAGGACTCTGTGTGGAACACAGCCCTCGACGGTCAACAATCCTTTGTATTGAAGTGCTACCGAAATTCTACTCAAAGTTGGAGCATAATATTTCGGTAACAATATTTATCGAAAACATTTATTATAAACGTTTGTAACCTTATATATTGCATGCTACAACCGGTGTGACAATATGTACAAATAAAATTTCATATAAACTAAAATTATATATAAACAATTAAAATTTTATTGATAAAGCCAAAAGTAAAAAGTAATTCCCAGCTAGCTAGAGAGAGGTAGAGAGAAATATTGCAATCGATTTGATGAAATAATAGAGAGTTGTTATCATTTGAAGCTTCTCAGCTATACCCTTCTACGAAGGGACATGTCTCAAACATGTCTGTTATGTTGGAGGTAGGACCTCCTATTATAGACCATCTCCTAACCCATTTTTGCAATCTCTTCTAACACTAGTGCATAACGTACATAAGAGTGTTGGCTAAAAGATTGGCATTTTGGAGATAAGGGTCCCCCGCACCCCAACCTGAAGCTTAGTTAGATAGATATCTATTGATATATTGCTTTTGCATCTACCTCCCACTCTATGTCATGAATTTGAATTAATTTAACCTTCTGGTGCCTTCTGAAGCAGAAAACATTAGCCTTTCGAGCACAATATTAAAGGTCGAATCAAATTAGAATGATATCAAAATCAAATTATAATATGACAAAATAATCTTACAAAAAACTAGTAGTTCAGAAAATTCCCTGGGAAAAAGAACTCCTTCGTATCCTCATAGAATTACCTTAATCTTTTCTCGCTTTAGATATATATGTATGCACACGATAACCTTCTTTTCATTTTTCGGAATCTTTGCTTAATTAGATTCCTCCTAGGCAATTAATTGAACTCTATAGAGAGCCTCTTGCGGTGAGATGGATTTAATCAGTTGGACTTTAATGAGTTATATATTAGAGAGGCTGAAATTGAGCATTAGTAATCGTTCTAAATCTGTGAGTAACAAATTGCACACTGAACATTAGTTGCTAAACATTGGCGCTCTTTTTTAGTTTAATTACAGAAGAAATGTCTTAGTGCCCTCTGGTTGCTGCTGTTAATGAATCATGAGGTGTACAAATGGAATTCTTATGTGCTAAAACATAGCCCAAAACTAAGGTATGTACGTGTTAGAAAAGATTAAGGTTAAAGAATTGGAAAAAGGAGTCTAGGGGGTTCTACTAATGCCCGGCCATCTATGTTTATGGAAAGAGAAATTAGAGCTCCTCGATGAAAGCAAAGTCATAAGATCTGCCTACTGGGTAGGATTTGAACTCTAAATCAAGTAGCCATTTATGCTTGTGCAAAGTGATGGATCGACTGATAGTCGTGTGACAATGCTCGATGTGAGGGTTAGGCTGATTAAGACGGCCACTCGTTGGGTTGTTGTAGTGCCTATATACTTGCTATTGATATTAGAAAATGTAGATAGCCTTTACTGATTTGGTAATTGACGTAGACATTGTGGCCAATAGAAGGGTGTTTTATAGGTACCCTTTTAGTCTTATTAACCCTTGAGCTCCGCCGTAGGGCATGGTATGGTGAAAGCCTTGCACCTTGCATGGTCAAGATAAGGGTGCGCGCCAAGGGTGCAAACCACTAGTTATAAGCAATAAAGTTGCCTATGTATAGCAAGGCACCGTTGATACTGAACACCGTTATTATGTATAGATGTATAAGCAGTCACATTGCTAATATATTGTACGAAAGGTCCGTTGCAACATCATTAACAAACTATATCATTAACAAACTATATAAGTGACGTATACTGCTTATAATTATGTGACACACTTGGACATATGTATTGTAGTTATCTCTAGGGTACTTGTTAATATATTTACATGTTAAATGTGGTCCATGAATTAATGAGCTATACTGTGACATGCTTTATTTGGCTTTCAAAACAAATAAATTAATTAAAACAAAGGATAGTATCAATTTTATATCTCGTATTTTCACACTTTGTTCATTTTATACCTTCTGTTTTGCTTATTATCAATATTAATCTTTAGATTTAAAATCTGTTATAAGTTTATACTATTACACTAATTTAAAGCAGTTAATTTATCAATATGTCATTTAAAAAATTGAAAATAAAATATATAAAAATTGATCTACGAATAAGTTTATTAAATCATCATGGTAAATTAACTGCTCTAAATTAGTACCAAAGTATAAATTTGTAATAGATTTAAAATCTAAGGGTTAATATCGATAATAACCAAAACAAAAAGTACAAATTAAACAAAGTGTCAAAATACGAGATATAAAAGTGATATTATCCCTTAAAATAATTCAGTTTTGGGCTATAGTGGCAATGTCATGACTCGAACCCCTACCAATGGTAGAATGAGAACTTCAATAAATTCAAAAATTCCTAATTAATTTAGTTTCATAAGACTGTATAAAATAATAATTTTACATTAAAATTGGTATTTTTATAAATAAGTTACATGGGTTGGATATATTTATAAAGATACACCTAAAACCCAAATTAGAGAATAGGCCCAATTTTAGTTAGACTAGAGTTTGTAGTTTTAAGCCTCATATGTTACGACCCAAACCCCGGGCCAATGGCAGAAAAGGAATTTCACAAGTGGAAATTCATAATTTATTTTAGAAAATAATAAAAAAAAAAAAAAGACGACAACTAGTTTACAAAAATAATTCAAATTATAAATTCCCACAGTTTGTGATCACCACTAGACATAAACTGTTAATAATAGTAATAAAACATAAATATGCATCACATCGTCATCACCAGTAGACATTATAGATAATACAGACTAAATCCAAAGTATGAGCCTTAAATATTATTACAAGTCCAAGGTGAGTATCTAAGTAATTATCAACTACAAAACTAGGGTAAACTTCTTATTGGATTACTTCGCCCCAGAGTTGCCCAAGTCGCACTGTAAATTACCTGAGAATGGAAAGAAAGGAGGTAAGTATTCGCATGCTCAGTAGGAATTTCAATTACCCTTTTTGATATGAATACAACTTTTCAAACTTGCATGGTTAGCACTTTTTCAAAATCTATTTATAAAATAAGTTTGCAAAGAAATCAAAATCATAAGAAATCATGTTCAGAAAATCCTGCACAAGGGCCTAGGTCTCTCACCTAGCACTGCAGCAACTCACCAGTAATCTAAATACCATGATACTAAAATGCAACTTAAGTACATGATCCTATGGTAGGTACAACATGTCATAGTGTGTAATAACCATACATCAAGTATTTTAAGAAATTATGCTTTAATACTCATTTGGTATTATTCTGGGATTTACAGAAAATCGGGCAGCATAACGGCTGTATTTTCCCAAAACCAAAATTTAAACCTGCATAAAAACCATACAATCCAATCCCAAAGCAATCCAATACATCTCAACAGTTCACAAATTTATCAAATATCCAATCAAACCATTGAATTTCATGAAAATCGACATTTTCAAGAAATAGATCATAATGCACATTTTAAATCAAAATAAGTATAAAACTTGGTAATTGAACACCTACCTCATTAGAATAGTGATATCACGCCAATAGGTCCCCAAGGTACTGTTGAACGATCGCTCGGAGGGTCGGGAACCAATTCCAGGCCCTCGATCGCTCACTTGTGAAAAACAACTCATCAATAGAGCTTCGAATCAACAAACAAACCTCTTTACCGAACTCCTAGCACCCAAAATAGCTAGATTAGACATATGATTCGACCAGTTCGGGTCCGGGCCGACACCAGACCTGTATCATGCAAAACGAGATAAAATCTAAGCCATTAGATATGATTTTTCATGCCGATCACCAAACATAGTCAATATATATATATATATCAAACTTCACTATTTTCCAAGTATATTCCAAAAATGACAACAAACACGAAATCTAACAGTCGGATCAAAAGTCGAACCTGAGCTCAAAAATACACAAAAATGGCAACTTTTAATATGGGCAAAAATGGGATCGTGATATATATACCTGGAAAAAGTCCACGACAAGAGGATTTGAATGCCACCAGTTTCGCGGCTTTTCATCGCCGAAATTCGCGCTGGCGAACTACGGCAGCGACGGAGCTTCGCTCCCTCCCTCGGCAACGCAGCGGTCTAGCGCCTTGGAGCTCAGGCTGTTAGCTCGACTGGGCGGCATGCTCATCTAGGTGCAGTGGCGGGCGCGATGGAGGAGGAGGTGAACGGGCGGAAGAGAGAGAGAGAAACAGTGAGGGAGCAGGCGAGAATGAGAGAGAGAGCAGAGAGAGTGCAGAGAATCGGAGGGGAGAGAGAAAAGAAAAAGATCTGTCCTTTTTTGAAAAAAAATTTGGACAAAAGACCCTTTTGCCCTCTAAAAAAATAAGATTTTACATCATATATATAAGAAATATGAGAGAAAAAAACCTGCATAGATTTTACTAGTACTACAGTAAAAAGAAGAGAGAGAAAGAAAGAAGGTCTATAGTTTTTGGTTGGCAAACGCCTATCACTAATCCTAGCATTAGAATCATATAATGACTATATAGTAACACTATTAAATAAATCAAGATATCATTCATAGTATAATATACATAGAAGAATATAAACAACTTTAATTCACCACTACAGATAACATTTTCCATATCACTTATAGGGCGACGTAGTAGAGAAACTATGTTACTTGATAAGCAACGCTGAAATGGATGATGTGATAGTCCCATATTATACAAAGTTAAATGTTGTCCTACCATATCACTTATACAAAAAGCGACGTGGTATGTCACGACCCAAACTCTGCCAGCAGCAGAAAGGGAGATTCCTAAGTGGAAGTTCAAAAGTTAATTAAAAAAATAATAACAATAAAATTCTCACAGTTTTGTAATCACCATTAAACGTAGATCATTAATAAAATCTATTAAAACAATCCAAGTATCATCATCAGTAGTTTCACAATCTAGCACACTAATTATACGGAACAAGTCCGTGAAACGGGCCCTTAAGTATTTTATTATAAGTCAAGAAAAATAAACAGATATATCTTACAAAGTTACCAGTTTCCTACTTGGTAACTAGATCCTTCCTAAATTGCTCTGAATCTCCAAAATCACACCAAGTACTACCTGAGAGAGAAAAAGTAAGGGGTGAGTATTCACATGCTCAGTAGGAATTTAATTACCTTTTGGATGGATGCAATTGTAACAAACCTGTGTGGTTAGTTCCTTTAAATCCATTTATAAATCAAGTTTATAAGTCCATGGTATCTAGAATAATCACATATTCAAAACCAAAACTAAATCCACATCATTATTGTACATATCATACATCAATAAGAATATAAGTGAGCTCTCATCTTCCCATCACGGTCTTGTAATACCTCTGTAACAGAGGTACACAGCATCCTGACACTGCCCATAGGCGTATCAGCAAAAACCTGCGTATGGGCCTAGGTCTCTCACCTATCACTGCAGCAACTCGCCAGCGATCTAAACATACCGCGATGCTATTATAAAACTTAAGTGTGTGATCCTATGGTATGTCCAACATGTAATAGTATACAACAACCATGCATCCAATAATCAAATCGTGCTTTAAAATTCAACTTGATATTATTCTTGGATTTACTATACATGGGTAGCACACTATTGTTTTACCCCATAGTCACAATATAAAAATATGTATAAAATCCACACAGACCAATCCCAGCATAATCCAACAATTTTCAGCAATTTCATAAATCATCGTAAAATTATGATTTTTCATAAATAAGTTTTAATGCAATTAAAATCTGAAGTAAATAAAAAAGTCAAATAATGGAACCCCTACCTTGATATGGTAGTAATACTGGGTCAATGACACTCGAACAACCCCCCTGATCACTCAGGTGCTTAAACGGTATTTTTCAGTTCCCGATAAGTCCACTTGAAAAAAGTGACTTTTCAACAAGAGCTTCAAAGACAGAAACGGAGGTCCCCATTGAATTCAGAGCACCCAAAAATGCTAGGTTAGGTATATACTTTCTCAAAAAGGGGTCCCGGTGGAGAACCGTATTGTGGCACGCAAAATGATGCAATTTTATGCCACGAAAATCTAATTTTCGTTTTTCAACGAAACATAGTGATATTTTATATCAAAATTCATGTCTCGACCTCATTGAGTCCAAATTCGAAGTCATAACTCAGTTTTGAGGTCCTTAGCATTAATTAAGCCCAAAAATCCAAGAATTGCATAAATACCACCTTTTGAAAATAATTAGAAAAATATCATCTTTTTTTAATTACTATTTACCGCACTTACTGTTACCTTTTTACTTTTATCAACCGCAATTATTCATAATTTTTAACTCTCTTTCACCTCATGTATTTACCTCAGGTAAATAAATCTTGTAACCAAATTATTTACGTAAATATCACTTTTTTACATTATTGGTAAATATGGTAAAAACTTATCGGAGAGGAATTTTGACGAGCAACCACTTGGAGCTAGTCTTTGATGACGAGACCAGACTCCACTTGCTGGAGGTGTCGAAAACGGAGGTCGGACGGCACTCCGGTGGCTGGAAAATCTCGCCGAAAGTGGAATTTTTGTCCTTGTTGCTTCGTCCGACGTCAAAACGAGGCGAGACCAACGGCATTGGCTTCATCTTCGAAAGTCCTTCAACGTGGGTGCCTAGGCTGGTGACGATGGTGACGTGGTAGAGCTCGGACAGAAAGCGCTCCTTTCTCTCTTTTTCTCTCTTCCAAGCCTCTCTCTTTGAGAATTTGAAAGTTTTTAGGGGGTTTATAAGCAAAAAAATGGGCACTATAGTAAATTAATAAAATATTCAGATATTTTCAATATTTTATTCTAAAAATTGAAATTTACAATTATGTCATTGGGTTTAAAAAGTCCAAATTGCCCTTATTTAAAACCATATTTTACATGGTAGGCCAAAATCATTGGCAAATTATCAATTTTTGAGGTCCTGCCACATTACTTTTTGGGAGATATCACATCACTCCACCAAAAATCAACGTAGTATGTAAGGTCATCTTCTTCCTAGCGTGTTCATCCCACAGGTCTCCTCGTAGATCAGACCACTGATACACTTCACACTACCTCTTTGAGCCAAATGCCAAATCACCAGCTTCCTAATCCCTTGCCTAAACACTTATGACTTTATGATGTTATTATGGAGCACGTTACGGTATCACTTCGCTCCTCTCTTGCCCAAATCCTTGCGTCATTTTCCTCGCATAAACATTGTCGATGATGATCTGAAACCTCAAGAATTTTTATCCAAAAACAAAAAAAAAAAAGAACCAAAAGGTCGTAAAGAACGTTTTACAAAAATTTTCAAATATCTGAAAATGGAAGAATGTAATACCACTAAGCCTCCCTCAAAAGTTTTACCTTGAAGGTACGTTTAGGCTCATAGACCATCACTTAAATACCTATGATCTTCTCAGAACATACCCGATGTGGGACTTGAAACGTTACAATCTTCCCTCATTAAAGGTCTAGCGTCCTCACTAGGAGGTCCACATTCAATAGCCCAAATATAACCGTATAGGCGAGGTCTACATTCACCAAAATTTCGGCCTATAGCAGCCTTCCAAGGCCCATATAGATATGGATTGGGTCGGCTCTGAATACCAAATATAACACCACTGGGCCTCCCCCAAAAGTGCTAGCTTAAAGGTACTTTTGGGCTCATAGACCATCACTTAAATATCCATGATCTTTTCAGAACATACTCAATGTGAGACTTGTTTATGTTCTAGGAAGATCATGGGTGACTGTAATGAAAGAGATATATATATATATATATATATATATTTGAAATATGAAATGGGTAAAGTTCGAAAGAGAGGGTATTGAAAATTTGGGTTTGTTGTAATTAGGGTTGGGGAAAGATTTAGTGGGGTTGATGGTTTTACATAAACAGTCTTGGTAGATTATTTTTTGTAGGTACAGATCGATAATGTAGTTCTTAGGCACTCTATCACATCATTTTTGTAGAAAGTGACGTGGTATTAAATAAAATAATATACCACATCGTTTTCTACAGAAGCATTTTAGTACGTGGCTCAACCATGTCATGCATTACATAAGCGATATGGTAGGGCCTATAATTATGTTACTTTCAAACGATATGACGTGGAAGTTCAACCATGTCATTTTTCAAAGAAAGCGATGTGGTTCAAGTGACATCATTAGTCTCTTTTTTAGTAGTGATTAAATAACTAATTATATAAAATATAGAAAAATAATGAACATTCATGATTAGGATTTTGAAATCACCCTCAACCTAATCTAGGACCTAGACTAGCATATATATGAGAATAAAAAATAGAAACATTATGTTAGAATAATAAAAACTATAAAGGAAAGAAAGAAGAACAAAGCTAATGGTTGCAGTGGCTCCCAAGCTTTCCTCCTCTCTAGGTTTCTAGATTGATTTGTGACTCCTACATGTCTACGACTCTCTCCATCTGATGTAAAACATCCTATATATAGGCAATTCAATCTAGGAGGCATCTAGGTCAAGTCCATATGGATGAGGAGTCTTGGATTGTTAAAAATCGAGTAAGTTGACTGAAATTCCTGTATCTAGTGTCGCGGTGCACCAGATTTGGCATTACAAAGAACCTTGCTGATTCTTTTACCAAATTTTTGGCTACTAAAGTATTTAAGGACTATTTAGAAGGAATAGGACTACATGACATGTCAAATCTACTCTAAAGACCAAGTGGGAGATTGTTGGAATAATGCCTTATAAAGCAGTTTATTATTTTTACATTATAAATAATGTTTATCAGATTACTTATTATCTATTTATTATTAATAAATTTTATGTCATGAATTTCTGTTTCATTTATGTCCCATTGATATACATGTGATATCTATGCTTATCTTATGAAAACATCTAAAAGATTTCAAGACATGTAATGAATAATAAAGAATTATTCATATAATGAGTTCATATATGGGAAATATTATGTTCTTTATTTCATTATGTTCGTATTCTACATATTGAAGATAGAATACTTTACTATACCATAGAATGTGGTGTTGTTTATTTGATTAATGAAGTCTCTAATTATTGAAGTGAGTCTTCAGATAGAAATACTAGTGTATTATGAGAAAGTTATAATAGTATCGAACAGGACCGAATGAATTAGAATTTGAGGTTAAGTGTCATAACTCAAATTTCTAATTTTACTAATTTAGTACTATTATAGAAAACCTTTATCCTAGTGATTAACGAACTTACTTTCATGTGCTTTGTCTTTTTGAGTTACTAAAGAACTAGTTCCAAATTATGGTTCGAACTCTGTTATCTTGGAAGATAAGATATATGAAATGTATAGAACATTTTTCATAATGGATGCCATGTATATAATGTCACTTTGAGTGTTTTCAAGTACTTGGATAGTATAAACCAGGGCCTTAATATTCACAATGTGATTTTGACTGTGTTGGTACAAGCAAATATAAACACCGTAGTCAACTATTATCCATTAGATGAAAAATGGCAACTCAAATATAAATACTTACTAGAGGAACAATATAGTAATTTTACCCTACTAGTACGATATTGTATTGGGGGTACGTCTACAAGAATAGTATATACTAAATAGATCGAGCTAATTAGTTGATGATAAGCTTCATACAAAATAAATGATATTTAGTCCAAGAGTTCAATATTGGGCCTATAGTAGTGTGCCCTAATATTAATTGACAAGACTTAATCATAATTATTAGTTAATTATAATTGTGAGTATATAGTCTATAGGAGCTTGGGCTTTATAGATCTATCTGATCCTCCATCTAACTCAAATTAAAGCCTAATAGTTATTTGATGATCAGTTGAGCCTAATAAGCCCAATAAGATTTTCTAATCTCTCTATAGTTAAAAGAAAAGTTCTCTAGCTGCCAATTATGTGAGTTACACATGAAATACCCCTAAGAGAACATGCATAATAGAGAGAGAGAGAAAGAGCAAAGAAAAATAGACAGCCCTTGGGATTCACTATCGTTGGTGTTTCGGTTATCCTGGAGAAATCAGTTTGAGAAGATTATCTTCATATTCGTCTACAGATTCTTTGTTGGGAATCAAGAAGGTGACCATCCACCAGATCAATCAAATAGCTTTTAAGAATAGACAGAAAGACGAGAAGATTGTAGAGAGAATCTGGGTATTGTTATTGTCTAGATCAGGAGTTAATTCATGTTAGATCACGATCCGAAATATTTTGTAAAAAGAAAATTTTAAACAACTAATTCCACTATGTTTCTAGATTTTATAAAACTATGGTGCTCTTAAAAATGACTATATAAAAATATTTTTTGGAATTTTATTCCATTGAATACCAGCAATACTATGCACTAATTGACTCTGATTAATCATATACATCACAAGTACGACCATCTTCCAAATATATTAAATGACTTAAAGCTATCAATAGTGATCATCTTCCATCAAGACTATGACTAATCGTGATTCAAATTTATCACAGAAGCCGAAAGATAAACAAACCTAAGGCTTACAACCTAATTAACAAAACAAAACAAAAAAGAAAAAATTTAGCCCCAGAAACACACAAAAACTACTAAAATTGAAAAACATAACAATAAAAACGAAAAACCTAACAACCTAAGCCTTCCCTCGTACTTAAACCCTACATTATCCTCAATATAATACTAGACTTTAATAAATGTAAGGAATAAGTATGAGGGAAAATAAAACACTAAATAACTAAAACAAAATAAAGCAAAATAAAGAAAAGTGGAAAGAGAGTAACGATTTAGAAAAATCAAACCTTAGTTTGGCCCGATCCCCATCTCCTTCCATCAAGTTGCCTCTCATAGGTGCTTAGTTTCTCATCTTTAGCCTGATATGTCTCCACTAAAATTAGCAGCTGCCTCCCATATATTGTATCATACAATATGATAAGTGTGGTGCCCAAGATTCTCACATGCATATTAAGCCAATAATAAATATGTTTTAATTGCATATTAGGCATCTAGAAGTCATTAATACTAGTTTTGTAGTAACATACTCATTCATTATGTTATGTACATTTACATACATGTTATTACACTAATGATTATCGAAGTGCCTCAATACAGTGTAAAGGTTCAATATCCTCAGAGAGAGAGCTCAGTGTGCTAAAAGAACAAAGAATATAATTATGAAAGTAATATTATGTGCACATGCATTAAGATCATACTTATTGATAACTTAGTCAAATAGTAGTTTTTCGGTAAAATGCATCTTTCATTCTTTTCAGAACCAAATTCACTGTGCATTCTATAAATTGGGCAATTATACTTTATTTGCATTATCAATTAGAGTCTAATGGACTTTATTTTTATGTTTAATGATTGTTTATGGGCTAGGTTCCACCAAATTAGAATAAGATTGGCCATATAGGATCATAAGTCAAAGTATGACTAGATTTCACTTTCTAAGCTAGGTTTCACCATTTTGGTCTACACTTGGGTATGTAGGATTGACCAGCAACGTGGTGAGTATGCTAAGAATGTTTTAAAGCTTGACACATGGAAAGTAGTGTGTAAAATACCCAAAATACCCCTTAGAATTTAAGTTATACCTTTTCTTAGCCATTAAGTGTTGATTTTGGGTCAAATCTAGTCATTTGCTTTCCCTTTCTCTCCAGCCACGACCTAAAACTCTCTAATACTTTTTCTGACTTCTCTCAACTCCCCTCAAATATTTCCAAGAGTTTCTAATTGGTAGAACTCAAATTGGAGCCCTAGAAAGCAAGATACTCCAAAACTAGTCAAGGTAATTCTATTAAGTTCTTCTTTTTAAGTCTTGTCTTTTAATTTCAATTTTCTGCTTGTTCTCATTTAAATAATAGTTTATTCAAGTCTTCTTAAGTCCAAAAATCTAATTCTAAGCTTAGAGAATCAGTTTGGTTGAGGTAGAAGGCAAGAAATCCAACAAAAGCTCAAACTAGTCAAAGTGAGCATTATGTATGATTTTGAACTTATAGTTAATTTCTTTTGTGTTAGCCCTAAAACCAAAGCAATTATTTGGTAAATAATGATCCTAGGTACCTTATATATCACTATAAATATAAAATTTAGGCGGAGGATTAAAGTTAAACTTAAGGCCCCAAAGATTGCTATTTATGNGTTTAAAACCATGATTTTAATCATGTGGGAATGTCCCTAAAATAGGGGAGGTGCTGTCCAAATGTTTTTAAAATGAAATGGCACCATTTAGGAGCAAATGGACTTGTTTTTACAAAATTATGTGCAATTTTGGATCATTTTGTGCTAATGAACTAGTAATCATATTTTAAATACCTTTGAACAGTTTTTCAATGCTAGTTATTGACTACCAAGTACCTTAAGTGATTTATACACTCCTGAGTTATTTTAAGATTAAGTTTCCTAAATTGGTGAAAGTTTTGATTTCGGTATTGTTCAAACATCTTAATGCATTCTTTTTGTAAAATGTGCATCTTGAATAATAGTAATTTATGACAGGTGATTAGCACACCAATCTTTAGAGGATATTGACTCTTTTTACTATCAATTCCTATTCAAAACACGAGGTAAGTAAAGACTTACAACTGCATCACAAGAACTATATGGAAGATGTATTTATGTGAAACTTACTTATTCCTAAAAGTTATGAAATGGCATGTGTATGGCATATTTTGCATGCAAATAGAGACTTTTATTATAAGAATATTTGAAAATGAGTACCATTGTACTAATTTTATAAGATAAGTTTTAATGGCAATTGCTAGTCTGTCAGAGCTGGGTAGGTAAGTCTGTTGATGCAGACTCTCCCGTTGAAGCGGGACTTGCGGATCTTATAATGTGTCTCGTTGAAGTGGGACAATATTAGCGCGGTGTGGGATGCCCCTTTGATGAAGGAAGGAGTTTTCAAAAAAAAAACATCACACGACGGTCGCACCTTATTTTTACTCTTGGCCAGAGATTCCGCCCAATGTTATCACAGCCTATCGACTTACGGGACAAGCAATGTGCTAAGGGGCCCAACTAAGAATAATTTTTAAGGAAAATATATGGACTCAAAGGTTTAAGAAAGAAAAAGGGGCATTTATAGTCAATATATAAATGTTAGCTCATTTTAGTCTTGTGATGCAGATGAGGAGGCACATTTTAGTGTTGACTAACTGGATTTCCTGGTTTGCCTTTTGTCGCCGTGATCATACAGATGTAGACGAGCTTGACCTGTGGGCGACATTTTTGTTTTAAGATATTTTGGTGTAATGTAAATACTACTATTGATGGCAAAATCAACTGGTGAAAACCTCTCTTGATTGTACATTTTATAAAGGCACTTTTCACAAGAAATGCCATGCAGTTGCTTTTGTTTAAAGGTTTTACAAAGTTCAAAAAAAAATTGCCCACCTTTTTATCAAAACAAAAGATAATGTTTAAGAAAGAATAATACTTCATAGTTTGACGGTATATGACAATATGGTTAAACTAGGGGATGTTACAATAAGTATATTTTCTACTTATCTTTACTATCTTTTCGAGCTTTAAGAATTGCTCATCTTTGAGATCTTTTTACTTGTTTTGTTTTTTTGATGCATATTTCAGGTAAGAAGTCGTTGACGAGAGAATACTAACTTTTCAAGTAAAATTGAGGCTAAATCAAAGTAATTGTGATCAATCGTAAGCAAAGACGAGCAAACAATATCTCAGCAGTGTGTAGCAACACTATTAAATGAGAATAAACTAGGTAGAACTGGGCGCTGCAATGCCAAGTTAGCGCCGCAGAGCCAGAAGTTCTAGGAACTTGGTGTTGTAGTGCTAAGTGGCGGCGCAGTGCCACTCCACAACGCCACAAGCATGGCACCGCAGCACCATCTCATAATGTCGCAGCGTCATCCCCTGGATATTATGGTGCCGCAGTCCGATGTTGCAGCCTTTATTATTGCTTTGAGAACAATATTTGGTTGCTTAATTTTATTGTCCTTTCTTGCATTTTTTATATTGTATTTATATTTTGATTCTTACACAAAACAACTATTTATTATTATTTGGATAAATTGGAAACTAGTTTCAGTTAATTGTTACCAATTGTGAATCAAGTACTCTTTATAGGATCAAAACTCTATTATTTATTATATTACTTGTTGCGACTAATATACCTACAGTTGTGTATTAAAAATAGCCCAATACAATACAACTAATATACCTACAGTTGTGTATTAAAAATAGCCGAATACAATACAACGTATAGGTCTTCATAAGTGACGCCATCAAGCTTGGCATGACTAAAAGAATTCTGACTCGTCACACTAACTTGACTCCATAGGTTAGCTTGGTGTGAGAACTCTACTCTCAGTGAGAGCTCATGGACAATGATGTACAAGGGTGGTAGTTGGAGTAAGACATATTGGTTAGTAGGTGGTGGTGTTGAGACACGTGCATCAATAGTTGTGGGTGGCAGGTGGCATAACTCGAATGGTAAGTGGTTGGTGGGATATATCCACCATTGATGAGATGTCATCAATAGTGGTATTGACTAGTCCATCCTCCTATCAGTCATATGGTCTCCCTCTTCATCACTCTCGAAGTCAGGTAGATTGGTTGTAGTTGTTTGAGATCTTTTTACTATTGATAATTCATCAACGATGGAATTAATATACACTTTCCTCAATTGGTCATATGTCACTCCCTCCTTATAGCTATCTCAATTATCCTCCAACTCTAACAAGTCATGGATAGCATTAACATTATTATACCGAAAGATAACTATCTCCTTATGGTGGTGGACCTTCTCACATTAGACATACTCTTCAAAGGTAGGAGAGAGCTTTCGTAAGTTTTTTATGTGTTGGTTTAACCTCTCCCTACTACATTGAAGGTTATGGCAGTAAATATAGGTTTCTTGTTTAATTCTCGCCACGAGATTCCTCAGGTTATCCAACTTATGCTCTTGAGTCTCCACTACTACTGCGTTACTCCTCACTATCACTATATTGATGGTTTCCTTGGGCATCTCCTCATGTGGCACTAATGGTGGTGGGTAAAAGTGGCTGGCCTTCATTTGCTCTATTGAAGTGGTGAGTTGGCGGTGTTTGTTTTTCAATTCCAAGGTTGATGCCTTATTTCTTCTTAGCATTGAATCGTGTTTGCTACCAACTCCTTAAGCATGTCCTCCAAAAATCTTCCCAAGGTCAGTGATGTGGGTTGCTATGGTCGTGATGGTTGTTGAGCTCCACCCCAAGCATCAATGTCTTTACACCTCATCGCTCGAAAAGTTGAACACATGTTGAAAAGTGGTCAAACATATGACAGTGCTCGTATGTCATCTTTTGCCGTTAGATTACAAACTGTTGAACATTGGAAGTAAGGGTTTCAAGTTTTTGTTCAAGCACGCTCATCATCCCCTCTTTATTCACCTCTGTAGCTGGATGAGGTTGAGTAGAGTTGTAACTCTACCAAGCCTCATGTATAGACCTCGTGTCTCCTTGGGCATATATAAGAGGTACCTACTTATTATACATCATTAGGTATCTCAAATTAAAAAAATAAATAAATAAAAGAAAGAAAAAGAAAAACTAAGAACAAGTAAATAAAAAGAAATAGGATTAATGGCAAAATAGAAAAAGGACAATTTCTCGGCAATGGCACCAAAATTTAGTGGATTGTTAAACAACCAAATTAATTACCTTCCTATTCCTATCTAGTAAAGCTTAGGAAAACCTAATAATTGCTTAATATAGTGACAAGTAGGGTCGATCTCTCGAGGAAATGATCTAACTAATTTATTACTAATCCTAAGGTGAAAGGGAATGAGAACAGAAACCAAATTAAAAATAAAATAAAACACAACTAAATAAAATAATTAGATTAAGATTTTATTCTCTACCACTAACCATTCATGTAAATCAATTACCAGATTTTAATAGTTCTATAACAAAGCTACTAACCGTAAATAGTCTGCAAATGCACAATTATTCCTATCTTTCCTTGGATTGTATATTAACTAGACGAACACCATAGATAACTTCTTTCCATTAACTAACCTAAGAAAAGGCTTTAGAATTAATCTAAAAAAGTATTACCATAGAGAAAGATCTTAGATTGGTTTAGATTATAATCTGACAAACGTGGAATCTCTAACCTAGGTTATGTATCTACTATAGATAACTCATCTAACATCAAATTAACTATAGGATTGCTACATATAGATTGAAATATAGAAAATTTCTATCACTAATCCTAGCATTATAATCATATTATGACTATCTGGTAGAGCTTCTAAATAAATCAAGACATCATTCATAGTACAGTATGCATAGAAGAACATAAACAATTTTAATTATACAACTAATTATATAAAATATGAAAAATCAATTAAAATTCATGATTAGGGTTTTGAAACTATTCTCAACCTAATCTAGGACCTAGTCTAGTATGTATATGAGAATAAATAAGGGAAATATTTTGCCAGAACAATAAAAACTATAAAGGAAAAAAAAAAAGAACGAAGATATTGGTTGCAGCGGCTCCCAAGCTCTCATTCTCTCTCTTTCTAGGTTTCTAGATTGTTTTGTGGCTTTTAGGTGTCTAAGACTCTCTCCATCTGATATAAAATGCCTAGGATTTCGAAATGAAATTACTATCTTATAATCACCTTCTTATTATAATAGCATTAGCTGCCATCCCTCTCTGCCTCTCTCAACTCTTAGTCACTCTCATGAGTCTCAATGATTGTCTCCACATCTTGACGTATACTCGTCTCTCTCCATCGCTCTCACTGATGCCCCCCGACTCACCCTTATTTTCTTATCGGCCTCTTGTAGCTCAGTGGCAACTCTATCGAGATCTCACTCTCTCGACCTCTTATGGCCTTCTTGCTTTCTTTTCATCTATTACTCTCAGTTGTCTACATGAGCTTGATGTTAAGGTTATCTTGTTTACTATTTAGTTTTATATTGATTAATTTTTATCCGAAAATTTTGAGATTTTGCTTTTGTAATAGAGACATTTGATTTGTAACTTTGTTTGTTACTTCTTGTATTAGTTTGACATTTTAGAGTACAGATTAGCTGCCAAGAAAATGATTACTTATATCGAGACATATTTTTATGTATTTGTTGGTTGGAATATGCAACTATAAATTCATACATTCCCGTACAAGTATTCACGGTCACAAGTAATATAGATATGGAAGTAGAGTGTCGAACCCACGAGGATTGATTTATAATTCAATGCTAAGTATCAAAATTATCTCAACCATAACTTTATCCAAATAAACGAAATATAGATTTTAAAAAAATAAAACTAAGAAAACTAAACTATCGTGTAAAAATAAATGAATGCAAGCAATAAGAAAAATATCTAAGTTTACTAATTCCCCAACTATCCTTTAAACACACAATCTCTCAATTTCTCTCTTACATCAATTAATTCACTAGAGTTATCAACCAAGAATTCAAATATATTAATAAACTCCTTTCTAAGACATAAATAAAAATACCTAGATAAGCTAATATGTTACTCCTAATATAAATTGACTAGATTCATTAAGTTTAGTTATTCTCACATAAAAGTTACACACGTCACATAGATATATTCCTATTCTATGCACTCACCCCACATTAGGTGATCTTATGTTACTCTACCTATATCCAAACCTAAATTCTCCTTCCTAAATTCATAAAGATTTCACTTAACAATCTCTTTAGTGATTAATTAAATAAAAACAATAAGCATACGGTAAAATAAATAACTCAACAATAGATTTGATTAATAATAGAGAGAAATAAACAACACAAGTTACTAGGTTGGTTCACATGGTAAAACTAGACAAAGAAATATTTAGCTCATAATATAAATTGAGAACAATGATATTATAATCCAATGAATTCAAGAAATACAAAATCAAAGAGAGAAAAGTTATAGAATTTCCCCTTAGAAAAGCATGAAAGTGTTCAAGGAGATTGTCAAGCTCCTCCTCCAAGCTTTGCTCTTGCTCCCTTGAATCCTCTCTCTAAGATTTGCTCTCAACTATACTGCTCTCTAAATATGGAAAATACAAAGAAAAACTCACAAGAAAATGAAGAAAAAATGGTATGAACAAAGGGTGGTATTGATGTTGTAGAGGAAATCAAAAAATAGAGGATTGGAGCTTGTATTCATCTTCTTCTTCCTCTTCTTCTGGTCCTTCTATGGCTGCCTTCCTCTCTTTCTCTCTATCCTAACATGCCTCTTTTAAATCCGAATATAGGGTTTTAAACGGAACAAATAGGTAAAATAGAAGGTATAAAATATAAGAGTTTTTGGCATGAATGGCCCTTATGTTTTTCGTGATAGACAAAATAGTCCATGAGTCATTATTTTTGGCAATTAAGTCCCTAAGTTTTAAAAAAATTGTCAATTAAGCCATTTTCATGAGTAATTGTTAAAATATTAGATGGAATTAAGCATTTTCAAAACACGTGCAAGGTTTTTGAATCTTAAAATTAATATTTTACTGACATTAATTGGGATTGGAAAGAAAATAACTAAAAATTAACAATATTTAACAACATAATATAAAAAATTTAAAAAATAGAAATTCTTAAAAATTTAAAAAATCTCTTAATATTTCTTTCTATTTCCTTTCCAAGCTAATTATTGTTAGTGAAATACCAATTTATTTCACTTAAACATGTTCAATTTCATAAAAATTTTAATATCAACAAATAAAAAGGACTTAATTGCCAAAGTTTTTAAAATTTAAGGACTTAATTATTAAAAAAATTAATTTAAAGACCAATTTGCCAATCTGCGAATAACATAAGAAAGATATCACTAATTCAATTGGGTCCATGAATATAAAAAATAGTGAGAATTCTTAATCTCTCTCAATATCTCNTAATTATGATTATCACTGGAACTTTAAATAATAACTTTTTGTTAAAACTTGATATGACATTACAATTTTATATCTTTTACTTACGAGTGTCTTCAAGCATAATAATAATAATAATAATAATAATAATAATAATTAATTTAACATTATGAAGTCCCATTTTACAATAGGGTCAACCCAAAATCATTAAATCTATATTTAAGGCAACACCAAGTAAAACCAAAACCGATTACATTAGGTTCGGTTTTGTATAGTTTTCTTCCAAAACCGACCAAATAAAAGCACGTTTTATTAATACCGATTACCGACCAAGAAAACCCCCATCAGTTAATCTCTTCTACAGTTTGTGACACGGAAAATAGGGAGAAAGTTTTCCGCTTTTCCTATCCTATGATTTAATGTGCCAAATCCTCACTCCATTTTATCAGTAACAAGGAAAAGAACCTAACGGAGCAACATGACAATGAGATAACAAAACAAATTCTATTTTGTAACTAAGTTACACATCCATGCATGGCAGGCCAAGCATTTCCCATTTGCAATGTTAACATTAAAATTTAGATCCTCGAGACCAACTGACTAAAGAAAATGATAAATATAGAACAAGGAGACATAATGAAGTTAAAACAAAAACTATTCATCAGTCTCAGTGGTTCCCCCCTTAAGGTGCAAGTGCTTCTCTCTCTTCTGAAACTCTGTTAAACCCTTCCCGCTTCCAGTCACACCAACCTTACCGAAAGGGTCATCAGGAGACTTAAAGATGCTCTCTCGTTTGCGTCCAGAGAAGAAACCAACCTGAAATTAAACAAAAATTAATTATGGACAGTTGCCGCAATGCCATTCCAACACTTCGTTTAGCTTATTTATAGATTACTAATTCAAAACCAGTGAAATTTGAGATCCCGCTCGATCTCTGCAACAAACTTGAATGCTTGGTATTTGTTTCTAGATTACTTCTCGTGATCCACCAAAAAACAATTGATACCATTCTTCTTGTAGTCAAAAGTAAATAGTTCAACATAGCAACTGCATTTTCAAGTACAAGAATCTCAACCGCATTTTTAAATACAAGAATCTCAAAGCATACCTTCTTAGTCTTGCCTTTTGCCGACTGAAATTGCTGCCAAGCATTTTGGCGCTTATTCTGTGTAACTTCAAGCTGCTCAAACCTCATCTTTGACTTAAATGCATGTATCTTCTTTCGTTTTGTAGCTTTCTGTAGATATCAAAGTTTGGAGACATATCAAACAGAGCACCTCACAATAACACTCAAGGATGCAAGAAAAAGAAAACAAGTTATGGAGATCATATATGCCTTGAGTCGTTCGAAGTCTTCAAAATCTAGGTCTTAATGATTCTTTTTAATTTTTCCAGATTTCACTATCAGGACTTTCTATATTTTGTGTTCTCATTGGTTTGTGTAATTTTTTCATTTTAAAATTCATTTTCTGAAGACATCAAAGTTCGAAGGCAAATCAAATTCTGGTAAAATACCCCTCAGCATGCACAAAAATAATAAAGTGATGAAGATCATGTACGCCCTTAGTTGTCCATAGTCTTAAACATTTAGGCCTTTATTATATTACATTTATACTTCGTTAGTTATTTAAGTTATTCATCTATAATCAGAACCCGTCAAATATTATATAGGATAATCTAATTGAATCCCCTCCCCCATGCAGTGCTAAGAAAGGTTGAAACCAAACCTCTAGCCTAGAAAATGGTGGAATTTTCCTCGTCTTTAGATAACACTTTGGTTTCTTATCCCATATCACTTCCCCCTCCCCCACCCCCAACTAGAGTAATTCTAAACTTGGGTAAACTCGAGTATAAAATAAAATAAAATAGTGTAACGCTTTCCATGAACAAAAGAAAAAAAGAAAGGAAAGCACATTGTTCAATACCAAGAATATTGATATATAAAAATCAACTTTAATAGCTTAAACACAGAAAATGTAGCATTGAAAAAAGCAAGATATTGATATACAGATCATATGTTATAGCTTACCACATCCTCAGGGTCATCGGGTTCTATACGAAGTTTCGCTGGTAAGGTTCGCAATTGGAAGTCAACGGATGCAGCTTGAGCGATTTTCCTTTTGATAGCTTGCTTTGTAGCTTCAGCCACCCTCTCAGCTTCCAGCAATGCATTCACAGTACCTTCTGGAATTGGCCTTATATTATCAGGATCCACCTGGAATTAAAAACCATCAGTGGCATTCCTTTCTGCTAACATTCTACATATAGATGAACAAGCGACAAAAGTACGGAGAAAGGATAAGATATAAATGATGAACAGAAAAAATAATTGACTATAGGAAATCAACAAAATCTTTAAAGATGCACAATAGTTTAATATTAGGACTTATTTTAAGAAGATAAGTGCTTAAATTTTCATTTTTGAAAAGTCATACACCCAATGGTCCAGGATGAATCTCCAATACATAGATGAAGAACATTCTCATCCGGGCAAGAGGACAAACACTGTCCACATGAAAACGTATATGCCACCAAAATCTATCAACTTAGCATTTTCACTTGTTCAGTATAGCTTCAGCTACCAATAACTATTCAAACTCAACCAGAAACAACATTTGTGAGTGTGTATATAACCAATAGTTTCACACATATAACATCAAATCCTTCATTTCAAGAGAAATGATGTTTGCTACAATCAGGCATTTTAATAGAGACAACTTATACTTGCAGCATCTCAGGAGACCAAAAAAGAGAGAATTATCATTTTAGTAAATGCGAAGAAGTTTTCCACATAAAAAATGATGTCACATACATCCTAGAAGAGCTTAAAAAGGAGTTAAATAGTAAAGTGCTAATGACTCAGTAGTGTGGCTATAAAGAACTCATACCTCTTCTTTATTACCCCATTCATCATAAGAGACATAATACCCAATTGGAGTAAGAGCCTCGATTGTTGCATCATACCTGAACATTCAACTTATCAAGCACAGACAAAAAAAGAAAACCAAAAGGTAAAACAAATGTTGAAATATAAACATAAATTGGTTAATGTTCAGATATATCAAAATTTTATTACATACCACTCCCCATCTTCACTCCAAACAGCTTGCACCTTTGTTCCAACAGGAAACTTCTCTTGTTGGTCAGAAATGCTCAGTGAATCCTATATGTGAAATCAATTATAGAGCATAATGTAAGGGCCAGAGAGAGAAACAGAACTCCAACATTGGCACACATTGCGGCTTGCAGATGCAAAATCAGAAGAAAACAATGCTCAGCAATACATATTTTAGTTGTTTAATACAAAAAAGTTAAGTCAATTCTGGAAAAACAATTCAGCAAATACAGAAGATCATAAACTTAATGGCCACTAAGAAGCAACATAATATTCGATTAATCGACTTTTACGGTGGTGACTAGCCAATTGCACCCTTTGCCTTAAATTTTATACACAATTCTTTGACTGGCCGGGTAAAAGTGGGGGGATGAGGGGGGGAAAGGAATTCAAACCATCACCCCATTGATGGAAGTGAGGTTATACACAAATATGAATTCAATGAGTACAAATCTTAAATTTGTAAATCACATATCTATATGACTGATTTTGCAGACTTCTGTGATAAATTAGTAAATCATCCATCTCTAAAACAATAAGGAAAAAAAAACAAAGATTGAAAATAAAATCACTATCAATTTTTTGCTTTCAAAAAATTAAAAATTATACCGATCAAAATATAAAATAAAATAAAAAATTACAGCAACTCTTTTTCTCTAACTCCTAATATTTTACAACAGAAAAAATTCTTGGAAACTGTAACCATGTGACATGGTTTTAAAATACGAAACAAAACTTGGCAACCATATGCAAGACATGAAATCTAAAGAATAGAAAAAGGCTAAAAAGACTGCTAACAATTCATCAATAATGATTCTAAAATCAAAATACAATTTAAAACTGTAATGATAAATATATAACCATGGTTTTAAAAGGCGGTGGAGGCGTGTGCCTCGAGGCGAGGTAGAACAAAACCGCCTCTGAGGCTGCGCCTCAGCTGGACTTGCTGAGCCTCAGCAAGAAAGGCGCACGCCTCTGAGGCTTATGAGGCTTAAGCCTCTTGTTCATGATCTATTTAGTTAATTAATATGGACTTTTTTAATTAACCTTGGGCTAATTTATTGGGCCCAACTGATCTGAATAATTTTTTTAAATGCTTTGGGCTTTTTTTAAGTTAATAGCTTATAAATTTAGGCTTTTAAAACCCTAATAAGTGAAGCAAAACACACACAGCTCATTAAAACATCAAAGCTACACCTGAGCAGCCACTCTCCCTACCTCCCAAGTCCCACGACTACTTCAGACTTCCCCTCCTTCCTCTTTAGCAGCTGCTGTTTTAGGGGGGGAAAAAAAAATACGAAACACAAGTTTAGCTTCGTCCACTTCTCTCCTCCAATAATATTCTTCCTCTCCACTCTCAAATAACCAGCGACAGTCACCCTTATTAGTTGGTGAGTGTCAACTTTAGCCTAAAAATAATCTTTATATGTGATGGAGAAGATGAAAGAATTATTCAATACGATGATTCTTCCGAAAATCCTAATAGTGCTGATGATAATGAGATTGAGAATGAAGACCTCCTAAGGTTTTGAGTTAGAACATCATTTTTAGACATTTAAGTTCTATTCTTATGCTATTAATATTAGGATTTATGTTTTTGATAACTTTGGTTTGTGGTTTTATGAAATATTTTGCTACTAATTGTCATGAATTTTATGCCTTTATTATGCAATTGTGCCTTTTAGTATAATGTTATGTAAGACTTTTATTTTTAGGAGTTTTCTATTTCTTTATGAATTTTTATGAGGTTTTTTATTACTTAAAGTCGAGGCTTACGCCTCATGAGGCTAAAGCAAAACGCCTCGATTCTCGATTAAGCTTTTTAAAACCTTGAATAAAACAAGCCGCTAAGATCTTTTACACAGGATTATTAAAAAATTAAAAAATTAAAAAAATTAACGAAAAGAAAGAAAACACATAAAGTTAAAAAAGGAGGAAAATAAAAATAAAATAATAAAGCTGTCATAACATAAACCATCCCTAGCCAAAATACAAAGTGATGTTTCCCTTGCTACCACCAAACACAAAACAAAACCAACTAAAATTTGTTCTACCTTCTCATTCCAATTACATTGTGCAAAACCAGGAGATGTGTTTGATCCAGAGTTCTCATTTTGCTTTGCAGTCACTAGTAGTTCTTCAGTTAGAGCAATTACCTGCAATCTCAACATTTAAGTTCAAGCATAAATTTAATTGACTGAATAGTGAAGTGTGTTATGAATACTAAAGCACGAAGAGCATGTCTAATTTATTTTTTAAATAAGACACAAGAAAAACTATATCACTGTGAATATATATATATATATAAAGAGGAAAAAAATATACAGGAGGAGAACAAGGAATCCTCCTAGAGAAAACAAAGAAATAGCTAGCTACTACAAGTTTGACTTTGTGAGGAGCATATCATCGTCATAATTCGAACATAGAATCTGATTGTGAACATCTGAAATCAAGTGTGACTGTGTGAGAGAAGAGCAGGCTGGCCATCATGACACATAGCAAACCTGCACAGGAAATCAAGACAGAAGTGATGTGCATCTTGATGAAGTTCTAATTCTACATTTAGATCCAATATTTTATTTTTTCCAAGGAGTTCCCACTTCTGGAGTGTATGAATCAATATAAAGCCATCCTCACCTTTACAACCCTGTTACGAAAACAAATCTCCAAGGTAGCCATTAGCAATTAACTTGATGTTGCTTGTTTTAGCAACATGTAGGTGCCTTCAAAAGAGAGGAGGAAATAGAAGAAGAACAGTAATTGCACTAATCTAGACAACCAAACAAGAATATCTACAATGGTTTTTACAATCGTCGATGTGTATGACACTAGAGTAGACGCTGACTTGGTTCTCTGACACAAAAACCATTCAAATTGAGACAACTCAAGAGAAATAAACAACAGAAACCCATTATTCGCCTGAAAAGTTTAACTGCATATACCCAAGCAATACATACAAGAAAAAGTCCTAAACAAAATTACCTCATTGAGCTCCCTTTCCATGTCAGCATATTCTGAGTTTCCAGGATCATCAGCCAAAAGCTGCTTGACCTGACCGAAGGAGAAGAAATCACTAAAAAGTGTATCATTCAAAACACAAAATGTAAAACCAGAAAGCAAAATTTTATTCAGAAATTTAGCTTTAGAATTTGGGTCCATTACAACCTTTAGTTTTTACTTTTCTTAAACTCAACTATGCATTCTTGAAAACTCCAATTTCACCCCCGTAAAATCTAATTTTGGAAAAAAAAATGATGAAAATATACTCTCCCTTAAGTGTATTTGGAACAGAAATTATTTCCAAAAGCATCTAGATTAGTAGAAATATATTGTTTGATAACAACTTTAAACCTTCTTTTAATTTAGATAATGTTCCAAAATAATTTATGTTTCAAAACGCTAATACAGAGTGTATTTTAATCAATTAAAAAATTTTCTCTAAACTTAGATCTTACAGGGGTGAAATGAATATTTTACGGAAAATCTAAAGGGGTGAAATGTAATTTTCAAGAATGTAGGGTTTACCCCTTAGAATTTAGATGACAGTAGAGGACACAGAAACCTAAGAATCAATGAAACCAAAACCGAAAGTCCTCAGTCACAATATCATTTCAAAGCAAAACATCCAACCCCACAAATTTTGTCTCCAACGCATGATTCTTGAATAACTCAAATAGATATCACTATTCTCAATCACAAATTACATGCATAAACTGCTTTGTAATCAAGGATGAGATCTCAAGAGATAAGCCTAATATTTAAACTGGCTTATCGAAAACATAACCAAACAAAATATCCAGCATGTATGAACCGAGTCTTTGACAATTCCTGATTCACCTTTCAAACCTTCCAATACGTTATTAACCGAAGAAGCTTTTTCATGATTGTTTAGATTTACTCAACCCAACCCCTCCCCCCCAAAATATATATATATATATATATATATATATTAAAGCATTTAACAGGAGGGAAAATTTTGGCAAATAACAAGACCAACTTTTATGTTTCATCCATCCAATGTTATAAATTTCACCTAAGCCATTCCTACCATATAGAAAATGAATTGAACTGTAATCCATGTCCCTGGACTTTGTTGTGGCCCAAAAACTAGATGGAAAAAGGGTTATCAATCACACTCTCGTAATCTTATATCCAAAAGTAGATAACGACCAGCCTACCATCCATACCAGTCAATCACCTAAGGAAAGGCAAAACTAACACAAACAACACACCGATTAAACTATTTACGAATGGTTCAAAAAGGTTGAAAAACAACATAAGTTAATTTATTGTTAGAATCTTGAGGATGGTAACAAAAGACTACTTCGAATTAAATATTTGTACCAAAATAAGAAAAGGAGAGGGTCAGGTATAGCCTCCACAGTTCGTTTAAAAAAGTGAACCTTTGGCTTTAGTTCCTGCCCGTATTTAAATTCATTCGTCAATGAATTGCTGCTTACTTATCAAAGTTAAAAGACCCAGTTTAGTCCAATATCAAGTGCGCCTGAGCAAGCGGCGGATAGGCGCATTTAGCCGCATGATTGACTGTGTGTATGTAAGTGGTGGAGAAAGAGATTAACTCCATGAATTAACATTTTACTAGAAACGTACGAGTAACTATATAATTGCATACAAAAATCTACCACATATATAAAACTGGTAACTAAGTTTTATCCAAAGAGGCAGTGGATTACAAAGTCATAATGCTTTAATTTCATAAAAACTTCCAAAAAAAAAAATTCCAAAGATGGGTTTGGCAACAAAAATCCATAATTCAAATTTTAGTTTGTCCGAAACAAAGTCCAATTAAATTTTTCAGAAAAGGGGTTTCACAAGAAGAGAATCTTTGGAAAAAAAAAAAATAAATAAAAGAGGCTAATTTGGTCGAAACTATTGAAGTATGGAGAAAACCCTATTTGAACTAGTTGAACCAGAGATATCCCCTAAATATAAAGCTTACTACTAACTATAGATACACATAAGACAGAAAAGAAATCTAAAATCGAATACCTGGTGAAGCTGATCTTTGTAGGTGGAGAGATTGGAGGCGAGCTCTTCTATGCTTACCTCTTCTTCTCCTCCTCCTCCTCCTTGCATTTTTTTCAATTAAATTTATTAATAATTACTATATATCTTTTTGAACAATTTTAACCATTTGTTTCCGAGATTTTTGGCGGAACAACGACGAGGAAGAAGACGAAGACAAATACGAAAAAAGCAAAGGAGAGAGGATTTGGGAATTAGAAGACGAATCGAATCGAATGAAGGGAATACAAAGTAGAGTAAGCACTTCCCACTTCAACACTTCCTGCGGTTCGCTATTGGCCCGTTTTAATCCCAAACCTCATAACTACTTCCTAGCCCTTGGGCCCTTCTAAGCCCACGTCAAAGAGCAAATTAGCCTTAAGTAGCTAATTACCACTTCTTTAAAATACATGAATCAAATAAACACCAATTTCCTATGATTTGTTTCTTAACAACCACTTTCAATAGGAACTCAAAAAAGAAAAAAACAACCAACCAACAAACAGACATATCTCTTAAGGAAAAAAACACTGTTGTTATATAAAAGGTTAAATATTCAAAAGTTATAGCTGAATGCTCTAATTAGATAACTAGTGAAAATAAATACTAAAATTGTCCTCATTAAAATCTTTGTTTTTATAAATTAATATTGATTTGTTAGTTAAAAGGTTTTTAAACTATGTGTTTACATTTATGAGTTCATATAATTTCTAAAACATGAACTTTGTGGTCATTAACCAGAAATCACTCTTAAGCAGTATATTTGTTTTATTTTTCTCTCTTAATATATCAGTTTATGTACTTGGTTGTTATATAAAATATTGAATAGATATATATCTCTTTCTAGAGCGAGAAAAATAACAAAGTTCTCTAAATTAAAAGTTATAGTTAAATGATCAAATTAGATAACTGATGAAAATAAATATTAAAATTGTCCTCATTAAAATCTTTTTTATAAATTACTGTTGATTTGTTAGTTAAGAGGTTTTTAAGCTATTTTTTAATATTAATAAGTTCATGGAATTTCTTAAAATAAATTTTACGACTATTAATGGGAACTTACCTTAAGTGGTACATTTAATTTTTCCCTTTGTATATCCGTTTATGTATTCAGTATATTTTTATATGTTCAACATGATGTGTTATTAACTATCACCCTCATCAAAACTAGTAATTTCAAATAGATTAATATCAATTTGTTATGTAAGATGTTTTTACACTATTGTTTAACATTTTATGACTTTATGAAATTTCAAAAAAAAAAAAAACTTTACGGTCATTAATTATAATCACCTTAAGTAGTAGACGTTTTTTTTTTCCTATCTTGGTATATTCATTTACGTACTTGGTATATTTTTATATGTACCACATGAAGCTTATAAATAGATATATTTTGACTAAAAA
>JXTB01000078.1:867332-892351 GCA_002914805.1 Parasponia andersonii
TTTCTTCATGAAAAATTGATCAAATATACCAATCTCATAAAAACATTATATATATACTAGGACTGAAAAAGTCAAGACCACAACATAGTATAAATGAAGATATATCGGGTATATAAATGGATATACCATCAGATAAAATGAGCTTATACTTAGGACTTGTTTAGCATAGTTTTTAAAGATCTTTTAGGGCTTAAAAGATCTTTTAAGAGTATTGAGATGGATTTTTAAAAGATTTTCATTTATTCAAAAAATCTTTTTAGAGAAGCATGAATCCGTCATTTTGTGGGAAAATTATTTAATATTTTTACTTCAAGAAGTAGAAATTATCCCAAAGATGCCCTTAATGGTTTCTCGCTGATAGCCATAGAGGGGAAAAAAAAAAAAAAAAAGAAAACAAAATACTCCTAACTCAAATGGATATTTACCCATAAAAATATGGCCATTAAGCTATAAATTAGTAAAATATTTACTAATAACGAATTTTAAAAAAATGGACATACACCATAAATTCTCTTATAGAAATAATCAGTTGGGTCTAATGACTGATATTAGTTAATTTTTTTATTCTTTGAAACTTAAGCTATATTTGGAACTTGGATTTTAGTAAGGTAAAAAATAATGAAGGAAAAAAATAAGAAAAAAAGAGGGGAAACTATTTTCTTAAAATCTTTTAAGATTTCACTATCAAACTTTTCTCTCTAATTATAATTTAAATTCTCAAAAATTACTCTAAACATTCCTTTTCTCCATGAAATTTTTTTGTTCCATCTTTTTATGAAAATTCAAAAAAAATAAAATGGAATTCTTAAGAATTTATTTTCTTTCTTTTTTAAAATCCAAGTTCCAGCTTTCTCTGCTCTTTTTGGATTTTGTTGAGAAGAAAGAAAAAAATTAAGGAGGAAAAATAGAAGGAAAAAAGATGAGGAAACATTTTCTAAACTTTTATAAGATACTTTTTGAAACTCTTATTTTTCTCAATCTTTTTTTGTAATTATTCTATATTATTTAAATTTACACACACGCAAAATTCTTCATTTTTTCCCACTTTTCTTTCTTAAAATCTCTCCCACTTTTTTTTTTTTTAACTTTTCTTTCCTCCTTAAAATGTAGATTCCAAGCGGATGAGGTATTACGAGGGGAAAAAAAATGTAATCATGGACTATAAGATAATGGAGGGAGTGCTTCTTTACTGTCTTACTCTTCTCCTTGTTTTTTTTTTTTTTTTCTGTGTCATTCCTGCCTCGTGGCTCCTTCAAATTCAACCATCTCTTATAGCCTTGCAATAAATTATATGTAAAGATATTTAAATTCTTATTTTGGATTCCAAAAATTAAACAAATTTCAAAACTTGACGGTACAGGTGGTGAAGAGGGAGCTCAGATTTTTCGATTTGTTCTTAGAGTACTGTCTCCACGGTCCCTTTGCTTTTTCTCAGTGAACTCTTTCCTCTCCATGCTACTCTTTTGAACCACCTACTTTTCCTCTTGTTCAAACTTCAAAGCAAATGAAAGCCACAAATGAATACAATAGTAGATCTAAGGACTAGATCACTTGGACAAAAAAATCCACATATAAGGCTTTTTTTGGGTTGCAAGGGTATATAGTTATTTTCAGAAAACAAGAACTAATTTTTTAAATTGAATTACGTAGATATCTATGTTTTAAGTATAAATTAAACAATACACAATAAATAGATAAAAAAAAAAAATTACACATATGCGGTGAACTAAAAAAGCTAAGATATCATACCGCATGCAATTCGTATCTTTGGCAAAATTTGAAAAAGTGCACAAGTTATAAAATAAAAAGGAGAAAGATTAAACGTTAACACTAGATAGCTCGGTGGTCTAGATTGCTGTCAATCTTATTTATGTGGGTAGTTCAAACCCTTCTAAGTCCATTTTTCCTTTCTTGTTTGTTTTTCCATTTATTTTACTTTTTCTATTTTCTTTTCTAACTATTTTTTCCTTTGTTTTTGTTTTTCACTAATTACTAGTAATACTAATTTGAAGAACCCTAGTTTATAGTTTCTAAATTGATTAATTATTGATAACTAATAACTAGTAATCAATATTATAATTGACAACTAATAACTATTCTTGTAATTATTAATTCATATTTAAATTAGTAATTTATAACCGGTAACCGAATTGGTTGATGATAAAATATATAACGTAGATTGTTTATTAGTAACCAATTGTTATAATTGGTAACTAATAATGGGTAACCAAATTAGAAATTAGCCACCAGTCCTTAAACTAGAACTAGATCGACAAGCACTGATGAAGACAACGAAGTAGCAGAACAAGATTAACAGAAACTAGTAATTAAAAATGAATTGCTAACTAGAAACTATAAACCAGAACTAGTAATAAAAAAATCAGAAACTAATAAACAAAATTTGGTAATCTATTTTTTTTTTTTTAAAAAAAAAGAGAATACTCTATGAAAAATAAATTAGCAAAAAGAAAAAAAAAATTGCGAAAGTAAAATAACACTTATTTGACAAAATGGGTTGGCCCAAATGACAAGAGCATCCACTATTTACGATCTCGTTCTTAGGTTCGAATCACACTAGGATAGGCGCGAAAGCTTATTATCCCTAATAGGGTAGGTGAGGATTGAGTAGTAGTAGTAGGTATTTTCCCTTAATTTGTAATAAGTGAAAGTCATTAGTTAAGACCTATTTAAAAAAAAAAAAATAACACCAGTTTGAAAACTTATATCGAGATTAATTATCAGCAAAAAACCTATTAGTAACTGGTAACTAGAGATACTGGTAACTGATAATCAAATTTGTAGTTCATTAATCCTAGGAGAGGAAAAAGGGAAAAATAAATAAATAAAAAGACCAAAAAAAAAGTAAAATGAAAAAAAATGAAAAAAAAAAGAAGAGGATAAGCTAATAAACTAGTAACTAATTCCAAAAAAAATGGTACTTGATAACCAGTTTTCTTCAAAAATAAAAAAATATATATAATTTATAGCTCATTATCCCTATGAGATTAAAAAAAAAAAAAAAGAGGAAAGCAAAAGATTAGCAGAACAAGATAAACAAATTATGGCGAAGGCAACAAAATAGCGGAACAAGATTAATAAAAACTAGTAACTAAAAATGAATTACTAACTAGAAACTATAAACTAAAACTAGTAACAACAAAATCAAAAAATAGTAACCATAAGATATTAATCTATTTTTTTTTTAAAAGGAGAATACTCTATAAAAAATAAATTAGCAAAAAAATTGAAAGTAAAATAACACTAGTTTGAAAACTTATATCCATATTGGTTACCTACCACAAAACTAGTAGTAATTAGTAACTAGAGAAACTGGTAGCCGATAATCAGATTTGTAGTTTATTATCCTTAAGAGAGGGAAAATGAATAAGAAAATGAATAAATAAAAGAACGAAGAAAGTAAAAGAAGGAAAAATAAAAAAATAAAAAAAAGAGAGAGAGAGAGAGAGAAAATATATCAAATGAGCTAAGAACTAGTCACGAATTCTAAAAAAATTAGTAAGTGGTAACCAACATATAACTAGTTTTCTTTAAAAATAAAAAAGTAATTTGTAGCTCATTATCCCTATGTGATAACTCTATCCGTTCTTTTTCTTATTAATTTGTGTGTTTTTGAGTATTTTTAATGTAATTTTTAGATAATTTAAGTTATTTTATTTTTAATTTAGTTTAATTATTTAGATTTAATTTTATTAAATTTTACTTTACTTTAAAATCTATTTATTTTTGAGTTTTAGTATTTAGATTATTTATTGTTTTTAAATCTGATTAGGTTTTATTTAGTTTTAATTAGTTTTATTTTGATTTCGATTTAAAGAAAAAAGAAAAAAAAAATCGAAAGAGGAGCTTGGGTGCGTTTTCGGTCGTCCGATCGAGCTCCAGGCCATTTGGTGAGCGCGTGTCTGGCACATGGGGGTTCAAGCAAGTGAAGAGAAAGAAACATGTGGGCTCTGCATCGTCAGCTAGCTTTAGGCCATGTCTGATCTGGTGCCTGTTGTCTCTCGCACAACCGAGTTTACTGCCATTTACAAGCCGCCACTTCATCCAATAGACTTTGACTTTCCGTACAACCAATCAACCACGATTTTAGTGCCGAGCTCACTTGTTTTCTCCGCACTAGATCACGACCCAAGCCTCAGCAAACGTCAAGAAAGAGGAAGAGGGAGAAAGGGAAGAAAGAGAGAATTGTGGGAGATTCATACTTCACCTTGCCAGACTGTGTACGGAAAAAATACACACCATAGGGAGAGAGAACTCAACTTTTTCTAGAGAAAGTGTGAGACGAGGAAGAAGTTAGGCTAATTTTTAGAGAGGTTAGAGAGATCATATTAATTATGTATTTTTTCTGTTTTTTAGTTTTGATTATTGAGAGTACTTTAACGTTTATATATTTAGAGAAAGTGTGAGACGAAGAAGAAATTAGGCTAATTTTTAGAGGGGTTAGAGAGATGATATTAATTATGTATTTTTTCTGTTTTCTAGCTTTGATTATTAAGAGTACTTCAACGCTTATATATTTAGTTTGTTAAATTTTTTAATATTTTTAGTTTCAATATATTATTTTCTAGTTTTTTATATAAATTCAGTCATACTTTTTTTTATATGGTGATTTAAACTAGATTATAATTATATTTGTTTTATTAATTGATCTTTTACTGCATTATTATCCTTATGATATATTGTCGATGTTAAATAACTAATAAGATAAATTATTTTTAATCTTAATTGGAAGAGTGTTTCATATTGAATACTTTAGACTAATATTTGTTCTTAAATGCTTTATTTTCTAGTTTATGTATTTGGGATGTGAAACATATAATTAAGTAATAAATAGGAATCAAAGTTTATAACAGTTGAACGAACAATTAAGTGAATCTTGAAGCCTTGATTTTCTCATATTGGTATTTTTCAAAGATATTTCTGTAATTATTTTAATTTATTACGATTANTATGAACTAATAACTAATTCTAAAAAAATTAGTAACTAGTAACTAACATTTTTTAAATTTTTTTAAGCTCGTTATCCCAAAAAAAGGAAAAAGATAATAAAAAATAAAACAAAAATGAGAATGAAGGGCTAATGGAGATTGAACCTGCTAAGAAAATGAGAAAGCAAGGCAATATCGACTTTGCTAAAGGACCTTTTAAGATAACTTTTATAGAGTTGACCAAAATTACAAAATGTGCCACTGCATTTTGATCATTGTATTTTCTTAATTCTTTTAACTTTTTTCTATATAAAAATCTTATTTTTTTGTTTCACTGTATATTTGTAATATTTATTACTTTTTGATAGTAAACATCTTTTAAACCCATGTTTTAAAACTTATAGCTAAATGTCTATTCTTTTTAAAATTTCAGTTATGGAATATATTATTGTATTTTTATTTTTATCGTGAGTTACTTATTTAACTATAAATTTTTGAGTTTGGTTATATATTGAATTTTTGACCAAAAAATGGTCAAATAGCTAGTCGACCTTAGTATTTTTTTCCAGTTTGCTAGGCCCTTTTTTTAGGAAAGTTAGAGTATGTCTTTTTTCTGCACTTTGTTTTAATAAATATTTGCTCTTTTTATAGCTAAGTGGCCAAGTATTATTTTTTCATATTGACTATATTTACTTTATGAAATAATATCATAAACCCTACCACCTTTAGCTTTTTATCCACAAAAAAAAACTCACAACCTTTTAGTAATATCAAATAAAATCTTCTATTTATGTTTTTCTATCAAATCTCAACAAATCTATGCACACAATCGAAATTCGAGTTTAAAATTGTTCCAAAAACTCTTTTTTTTTTTTAAATTTTTTATTGGCATCTACATAAATGACTAGAAGATAATTATCTAGACCGAAAAATAATATATAACCTCTTAGGAATTCAACAGTAACAACTTTCAAACATACTTTTTTTTTTAAAAAAAAAATTCTCTTAAAAAAAATAAGAATAACAAGTTTTATTTGATATCAATGAAAAGACATGCGGTTTTTTTTTTTTTTAAATAAAAGCTAACTTTCATGATTTTTTTTTTTCTATATTATCTCTTTTACTCATATACTAACCTTAGTTTATATATTAAGTATATTAATTTTTGTACTATATATATTGAGCTCATTTAGTAAACATGATTGGACTAGATTTGACTATTGCTTCATATTGAATTGGACAAAATTGGATTGTCTTAGTACTAAAATTTATTTGGTGTATCATAGGACTAAAAGATGTGACTAAATAAAAAAATGCATAAATATTACATGGGACCCACATTATCTGAAAAAAGTGTAATAAAAAATAATATTAAAAAGATTTGAGATCCATACTTATTAAAAAAAATAGAAAAAGAAATGCAAAAGATAAATAATGTGGATCCCACATTTACTGGAAAAAAAAAATGAAAAGAATAGACTATTTTAAGAGCAATACTATAAATCACATGATATAATAGTTTGATATTATAATTAATAAACTAGATCTCACTCAACAAGCTCTACTTGAAATAAAATTATAATAATCTAATAATAGATTGCCACCTTCGATGAGCACCCTATAGTACTCCATAGGGTCATTCCTATTTTGACCTACCTAGGTACGTAATTAATCCCCTCGTAGGGCCATTCCTATTTTGACCTACCTAAGTACTAATTAGTCCCCTGAGAAAGCCGTCCTCCTATTCTTCATGCTCCAAACATAGGATTGGACAAAACAATCCAATTCCCCTTTAGTCTAGCACTTGGTATATACACTTCTGGTCATTTTACTACAAGAATTATGCTTTGAGTCCCTTATCAAATTCATAATACCACTGTCATATCAAATTCATAATACCACTGTCATTACTCAATTGGTGATAATATTTAATCTATTTAGGATAAATTTTAATTCACCAATTAAGTAGTAACAATTCATACGTCACATTTGTTGGTACATAATAAATTTGGTATAATAGTTGGGACATCTAACATTATCCTTTACTACAATATTCAATATTTGAAAAACATTCACTCACTTAAAAGGTCATTTTGCTATAATAGATGTACACCCCTAGTAAATAATAGATGTTCCATATATTTTTAAATATAAATGAATACATTTACAAATTAACAATTGTCCATATATAATGTATAAACTATACACACACTAATCAACTAGGAAGTTACAAGCTCACGGCTCTTGATTGAATCTCGGATTCTCCTTGTAATTGTTCATGCTCACCCACCCCGCATTCTACCTGAAAGTCATGTCCCACAAAGTTCTTCAACAATAATAATCAAAAAGGCTGTTTAGGCAGATAGGAAGCTCATAAATATTATTGAAATACAAGAAAACATATTAAGATAAAGAATAATAATAAAACCCAGAAAAAAGACGATTTATTTTTTTGACAGAAAATGACATGATTTTGAAATTACACGAGTCTATGCGGATGAAACCATGTGTGTAACTCTGGTCGTCTCTTATGGCTGTACATATAAAAGGAAGGGGGAAAATAGAAAAAAGTTGACGCAGATCAGAAAGCATACCGTGGGCTCTCTTAACTCCGTTCCGTGAAGAACTAGCTTAAGTGAACTATTGCTGCGCAGAATTTTTGCACCACTGCCAGGAGCATCCACTGATCCAACTGCTTCTTCATCAACCAAAACAGCATCTACAGCATCCATGTCTTTCTTGGTGTCTGGAATCTGTGAATAAAGGGAAATGACTGTCATAACAGGCCAACATCTGATGGCAGCTGCATTTTGTCCGTACCAAGTAAACACTGCAATTTGAGTGGATTAGCAGGCAACTATCTCAAATACCAGCTTACAAGTTATCACAAAAGCGGTGCTCTTATATACAAAACTTGCTTCTTCTTCTTTTTCTCTCTCTTTTTTTTTTTCTTTGTCCCCTTAAAATAATAAACATACAGTATTATTAAGAAAAGATAGAAATGCAAAAGGAGAACAAGGTGTCTTCTTATATAGAAAACTTGTGTCAGCCAGACGTCTCACAAAACTAAACACGTAGTTTCCTCTACAGCTGTTATGCACCTGCATGGTTTCTCTAAACGTACTAAACATATTGATGCAGCTGCTTTTTTGTGCACACACGAGTATACACACATATATACTCACGTCTACATATACACAGAAAGGCAAAAATACGAACATACATAAATGTATATTTGTTTGTTATGTGTATATATTACCTCAAACATTGCCTCCATAAGAATGTTTTCCAAAATGGATCTTAAACCTCGAGCACCAGTGTTCTTCATCATTGCTTTCTTTGCAATCAATCGCAAAGCATTCTCAGTAAAATGCAACTTTACCTAAAATGTAACACAAAATAAGAAGCTATCGTATAAAAAAACTATATTGCGTGCAAGGAAGTGTGATGTATGCAACACATAAGCTACATACTACGAAGAGAATAAAGCTTATATAGCCAAGAGAACCCAAAAAGAAAAATAAAAAATAATAAAATAAAATGATGATGATGATGATGATAATAATAATAATAATAATAATAATAATAACAATAACAATAGCAATGAATAATAATAATAATAGCAAAAACTTACACTGTTCATGCTGAACATCTTCTTGTACTGCTTGCCAAGGGCATTTTTCGGTTGTGTGAGGACCTAATTCATAAGAATTTTAAAATATAAGTTTGCCAATTTCTTATCAATAACGCAAAGAAGAAAACTAAAGAGTTTCAGTCATCAAAAAGTTTTCATTTTTGATACTATCACTAGTTCGAATGCCTTACAAGTTTGGACTCGGACAATAAATTATAGCACAAACACTCGCAGTGAAAGGATGAAGAGAGGAAAGGGTTGGGGGTGGGTATAGGCCAAATTTTTGACTTATAAAACCTGAGCTTCCTCAACGCAAGAAATATAAAATGTACAACTTTCGAAGTCCAGCTTGACCATTTGCGCATCCAATTTTCCCTTCGGTCATTGTGTTGAATAGCAAGAACCCACCTGTACAAGTTGGTCCTCATTTAATGCTGACAAGCACACTAAAATGGGAAGTCGTCCAATAAATTCAGGTACCATGCCATATGCAATAAGATCCCCACTTTCTACCTGTAAGTTCATTAGAAATTTTTATCTTTGTTATTTAAAACAATAGGACAGAAGAATAGACAAGAGTGGGAGGACCTATTTTATAATGTTAAGTCAAGTAACATATAAAAAGAAACACGAACTGCAGAGGGAAACAAACATAACACTTATTTGAAGATGCAAATTCAATATGCATATTGGAATTTGATTCTCACAGATTCCAACAATGATGATGTCACTAAAGCATCAGTCACCCTACTACTCTGCATGTTTGTCCGAACAGGTGATCCAAAGCCAATGGAAGAATCTTGCCTCCTGGAAAATAAAAATGCAGTTACTAATCAGCTTCAAAATCATTGTAACAGTATAGGAAAAACAAGAAACACCCAGCACCCCAAACCCAAGAAAGGGGAAGGAGACAATACCTTTCTGAAATAGTCTTCTCTAAATTGACAAATGCTCCACCACATATGAAAAGAATATTTTTCGTATCGATCTACGGAGAATTGGAAGAAAGTAAATAAATGGACCAGGAAAAAACATCTTTTTCCGGAAAGAAAATTACAAATACAATAATTAGTTCCCTAACATTTGTAATCAATTGTTTAAGCCTGTAAAAACTTACTCATTCCACAATGTTTTTTCACTTTTTTGTTAATTGGAAAAATACCTCAGCATTAAGTGGAACTTATAGAAGAAAAAATGGCAAAAGAGTATGGGCAATCTTCAATGGAAAAGAAGCAGCCTCATAAGGCACTCAACAAAGTGGAATTCAGGAAACTAAGAAAGTATCCTACATCCATGTAATGTTCCATTTAGCCAACTAAACACCTCTTTAACAAAGATAAAATATATATATACATATATAAACATATTGGTAAAAAAATGAAATAGGAGAAAAATAAATAAGCAGAAGAGTTTAAGTAGACTTTACCTGAATGGTATCACCGCGAGGATGCTTCTGAGCTCCTTTATCAGGAACACTAACAACCTGAGAAACGAAGGCTATTAGTTTTTTTGATAGAACGAAGGCCATTAGTTACATACAAGAAAAATAATCTCCAAAAAGCTGAAGCTCTTCAGTTTCTTTATTATCACTTCACAAAGTGCATAAAACCATCAGGCAACGCATATTTCCAACACAAGGCATTAAATATTCCCCCCTTTTTAAATAATTATGACATAAATTTATGGTAAAATGAACAAAACCCCACAAACCCTCAATAGTAATTTGTCAAGTTTGCCCCTAACTCCATACAACTTTCAGTATAAATGATGTCATCAATGTAAAAAACAATTCTCTGGAATAGAAAAAAGCACACATTTTAATTGAAATTTCTAACAGATAAAACCTATCAATTGCAATAATTTTTTTTTTCGAGCAAGAACATGGAAATTCCCAAAACAGGTTAGCAAGCCTCGAGAACAGATACAGTTTGGCTGCATATAAGAAAACAGCATATACATACAGAGATGGTGGATGGACACACAGAGATGAACAATCTTAGCTATTGCAACCTTATTGTGCAAACAAGACTAACTTGTGCATGCACGATGCCTGACATAGCTATACTACTTTTGAGTTTAATTTACTCACTGTTCCTTCCAACATTTTTAGCAGTGCCTGTTGAACACCCTCTCCGGATACATCCCTGCCAATGTTTAAGCTTTCAACCTGCACAAAAGTTCATCTGGCTTATCCTGAACCAGGAATTGAAATATCTAAAGCAAAGAACCATATAATTATCAGAAAACCTTCTTAGTTATCTTATCAACTTCATCAATGTAGACAATTCCTCTCTGAGCTGCTTCCACATTGAACTCAGCTTCCTAAGCACATAAGAATAATCAAATTTACTCAACCTCAAGAGACTCATGTGACTAGCCAATACACTATATCATCGAAATGACCTAACATAGAAGAAATCCAACTCATCCAACATAATATCTGATTTGTACAATACACACATGAAATAAGCTAAATCATACCACAAGTAGTTTATACAATATCGATTCGACATCTTCTCCAACATAGCCAGCCTGAAGAAAGGGAAAGAGAATCACAAATTGTCAATGAAGTCCAGGTAACCAACAGAAACAGCTTTTATCAACTAATGACTACATGCGTTGTCTCAATTGAAAAAGCCTCATATTAACAGAGAACTACACAAAAATCAAATTTTAGAAGAATACATCAACATTTCATTAAATGCACGAGCAAAAAGTCATCACTGTTAAGTACAAAAAAACAAATACCATGCATTTCACAATGACCACTTGCATACGATATCAGAACAGATTTAAACCTTTGACACTGGTCTGGACTTTAATTGACAAGTCATAGTCCATAGACAGAGCAGACAGAGTAAAAAGAGGAAGCGAGCAAAAATAGGTTAAAATCAATTATAATAAGTAGCATCATTCAAATTGAGCAATGCATTAGGAACATAAATCCACCTCTGCTCTTCCAAAGTTCTTACGCAGAGACTAGTACCATAATCCACGATGATCCACTGCTATCAGGACCAGTCATCTTTCAAACTAGCCCAGTTATAAGTTATAACTTATATTGCTTCCTATCACTAGAACAAATTTCACAACCATATCTAGTACTTATTCCATATAACCAATCAATAAAATAAAGAACTAGACAGAAAAGAAATATAAAACTCTTCCCTACAAAATCAGTTTGCAAAGTAAACTCCACTAGCACAAGACTTGCAAGAACTCTAAAAAGCAGTCACACAAATGTGCATGTGAACAAGTAGGAAGGAAGGACGACCATAATATCAATAACATCAAGCAAACGAGAACATAAGCAATACTCATACTTGCCTGAGTTAATGTTGTTGCATCAGCAATGGCAAAAGGTACATTGACCACACGAGCCAGAGTTTTTGCAAGTAAGGTCTTCCCTATCCTTTCCCACCACGGTAAAAGTACATAAGTCAGAGAAAGCATGCCTTTCAGCTGCAGATTCCGATAGCAATATCTATCAACATGCACTAATAAGAACACAGAATTTACCTGAACCAGTGGGACCCATCAATAATATGTTACTCTTCTCCAATTCCAAAGAATCATCATTTTCATCTTTACAATTACCCGATTGTACACTATACCTGATATCAAATATGATAACCAAAGCAGCATAAGACATACACCAATAAAAATCTTAACAATCAGCAAACCAAAAAAACACTATGAGCTAACTTTTTCAGCTCGGAGGTATGATGTAATCTCTTGTAATGATTATAAACTGCCACTGAAAGCACCTGTTACAAAACCAGATGCATCTGTTAAGTACTATTTTATAAAGAAATTAATAAGCAATATGTACCTGCACAAAATCTATAATGATTCTAGAAATTTTAAGGAGTTTTCTTTTTCTGATATTTGTAGAGATTTAAATTTTAAGTCTTAGTTTTAGATGATGTCTTATCATCTTGCTGCAATCTTCTGTATGCAATAAGAGTTTTCAGTTTCACTATAAAATTATATTATATATATACAATGCTATTCCTTTATATATATAATGCTATTTCCACGGTGCCAAGCACTGTCAGTTTTTCACTGGGAGATAGAATGACATTTCTAATGACTTCCAGTGTGGGACACTATATTAATATTAATTTCATCTCTGACACTCCTGTGGTGTTTGGCACTTAAGATGCCTCTTGCATATAACAGTACGTGCATTTCAGACACATAGAAAAGTTTACTCACAGATTCAAGAATCCGTGTAATGAAATGCTTAAACAATTAGAAGACCACTACCACAGCTAACAACTTGAGACACAAATTCTATGTAAAATCTCAAATGGCTACATTCTTCGCCAACAAAAGCACACTAATTCCATAAAATTTAAACAAAAAAAAATTAAAATTAAAAAAAGAATAAAAACCTTTTTGGCTTTCTCTTGGCCAACAACAAATTCATCAAGCGCCTTGCAAATCTCCTTAGGCGTGGGCAAACCCAAATCCTTCCCCAACCCACTTTTCCCATCCTCAGAGGACGACACCGTTTCAGCACCACAGACACCTCTCCTTAACCGATCGCCGCCGTCTTTCTCTGAATCCCCATCGGAGACGGAGGCCTTCGGCTCCACCTTAACTCGACCAATCTCGAAGAAGCCTCCCTGCAAAGGATCAAGCTTGAAAGGCCTGAAATAGAAGGCGGTCTTGCAATTGGGGCAGAGGTTCACCGCCTGGTAAATTCCAGTCTCTCGCCCCGTAATCGACAGCGGCCGGTTCGAGAAGACGACCGCCATTTTCTTGGCGCAACGAGGGCAGTTCACTTCAGCCCTAATGTTCTCGTACTCTCCTCCTCCTCCTCCTCCTCCTATCTCATCGCCATTGGAGGAGGTTGGGCCGTCGCAATTGAAACGGAGCTGTGATAAGCGATGTCGTGGGACTACTAGCCCAGTCGTAGTGGTGATCGGAGTGTGGGGTTCAGGCCGGTGGCGGAAAACGACGAAACCGCCAGTGCCGGCGAGGCGTCTGAGGGAGATGGACGATCGGCTCACTCTGAGTAACGACAACATTTTTTCTGTTTCTAGTTATGTCGTTTTTCCATTGAAATGGCAGAGCCAGATAGAGAGGTGTAGTCTCTAGCATGAGCTGACAATGGCAGTGGTGGGTGTATGATGATGATGACGATGGCGAGAGTAATTCTATTAGATATGCTTTAAGACCTCAAATTTGAGAAATATGCTCCTCTAAATCTACAATATATTGTAATGGAAAGACCAGAGTACCGCTAATGATTTTTTGAGATCTATGATGTTATAGGACGATTCTTTAGCAGACAAGGGTATTTTGGTCCAACAAAGATATTTTTAAGGAAAACATTAGGAGAAGCATAGTATTTAAATTTGTGTTACTATAGTAGAAATCAAAAGCCTATATTTCAACAAACAAAAAAATAAAATAAATTAGGAATACAGCAAATTATTATATTATTATATATACTAAAATTGAGATAGATCACCGATGAACAGTGATACATTTTTTTTAATTTGATTTTAATTATGAATTTACGTTTTTATTTTTTGGGTGGGCTAAGGAGTAGTTATAAGTGCGGTTTTTTTGATAATTTCGCACAAATTTTTTAATTCTTTTTATTATATATACTAAAGTTGTTCTGGATTTACTTTGCTTAGAACAATAACCCCTCTTAATTTGTGATTTTATCCAAATAACCCCTTTTAAGGCTTGGTTGTGGGATTTTTGTAGGGATTTTTTTGGAATTTCATTTGTCTTTGGCTATTCCGCCTAACACTTTGCCTTGGACTGTTTCGATGCTCTTCAATCCTGCTCTCTCTCTTTTCGATGGCTCTTTCTCTCCCTCCTTTTTGTTTTTGATGCCTTCCTCTTCCCGTTGTTCCAGATGATGCCTTCATCCTCTTTGTTTTGGTAATTTCTCTGCTTTTAAACACTTAATCTTCTTTATTTTTTTGGTAGTTTGTCTCGGTGTTCTCGGATTTGGGTTTTTTCCCCCTCTTATCCTCTATTTTTTCATCTTTGGTTTGTTAATCTCTTGCCCCTTTCACTCTATTTGCTTGATTTATGTTGTCTTCAATCATAGTTTTTTTCTCCTTTTTTTTACTCAATCTTCTGTCTATTTTAACCTCTTATTTTTCCCTTTTTTCCTTTGGTTGTTCTTCGCGGTGTTCTTCGATTTGGGCTATTCTTTTTCCCTTTCTTACCTTCTATTCTTTGGCCACTAGTTTGTTGACTTAGATCTGGTAGTTTATATGTAAATTCTGCTGCGCTTTGGCTATCTTGAATCTTTTTGTTGATATGGTGGTTTGCTCGCTTTTTCTGGTATTATTTCTTCAGCTTTGTTCTTTTATGAATATTTCTGTATGTGATATTTTCTGTATTAAATCATTGTCCATTTGAGGTTTGTCTTTGTTTATGCGTGAACTGGTCTCCATTTTTCCCCCTGCCAATTTTTGTTTGCCATGGAAAGATTCGCCGATTATCTTTTCCGGTTGTAGTTTCAGATGTTTGTCTTTTAGATATTTTCGAGTTCGATCCCTTGATCTGGGCCTTTAATTATTGAATTGATGTCAACTATTTTGTTCTGAGTTTTGTAGTTTAGAAGTTTTAGGTTTGGGATCGTTAATTTGGGCTTTTAATTTTTAGACGTGTAAATGAGTTATTTTGTTTTGGGTCCTATAGCTTAGAAATTAAGCCTTATATATCACTTATTTTGGTTAGGCCTTTTAATCATTTAGTTGTCTTTGTTTTGTTAACTATCTGCAAGTTATTTCTTATCATAATGTGGTAGTTTTTGCATTCTCTATTGTAAGCTTTAATACGTGTATGTATATATATATATATATATATATATCTATATATGTGTATTAATCTGAAAATATTTTGTTGTCATATCTCTCAATTTCTAGGCTATTCAATAAAGATTATCTCTTTTAGATTTTTTTGGTGTTAATAATCATTTCTATTCTTGGTTCTGATGATTTTTACATTTTCATTTATGATTTATGAACCATTTAAACAAATCAAATCTATTTAATGATGTTCTAATATTTTTATATTATTAAGATTGGACAAAAAAAGGTAAAAAAAAAAAGAAATCACAATAAAGAAATTAGGATATATTCCTTATATACATTTTAAAAGCTTTTTCTATAGGTTAATATAACATATTACTTTTGTTTACTTCGAATTTTCGTGCTGCATAAGTTTCTATATTCATTTTTTTCTTTATACATTTCTTTTTATTATGTGTTCCATTTAGATATTGCCGTCTGTTTGTGTTTTTGTTTTAATAGTTTATATATTTTTTTAACTGATGTTTGCCTATATATATACTGTAGGTATTTATCATAGTTTCTATATCCTGCTTATTTCTATCTTCGTTCTTGCCAAAAACTCACAGAGTTTACTACTATCTTCTTTGACTATATCTATTGTACTTTTATCCTATTTGTTGTTATTTATATAATTTCTGGCTTGCTAAAGTGGTTTCAACGGCTGTTTTTCAGAACAATTCAGGTATTATGAATTTTTGCTATCTTTTGTGATATGTATTTCTCTTTTTCATCTGAAGTTATAACTACATGTTGTTCATTAATATCTATTTTATACTCTGTTTGCATACTGTTAGAACATTTACTCATTTGTTGTTACATTAAATGTCATGCACTATTGATGTGTTTTATTAAATACTGTTAGTTTTTACGTTCTGTTTGTATGTTGTTAGAACATTTACTTATTTATTGTTGTATTAAATATTATATACTGTTAATGTTGATCTATTTTATTAATTGATGTTGGTTGCAGATCTGTTTATCTTCTATTATGCCATTAGTTAATATGCACTATTTGTTTTACTTTTCCTATTTCTGAATCTTTATTTCTTTATTTTTGTATAAAATACTGTAGAGTACTTTCACAATCCTTTCAATCTTCCAATATTTAGTCTCTTTTTTCCTTTTATCCTCTCAGTAAGTCTTTCAACCAAGCCTTTGTGCCTATCAATTTTTGTCTTTATTAATTGTGTCTAATATCCTGTTAAACGCTTTATTTCAGCCTTCTATTTTTTTTTCCTCCCCTTCTGTTTCTCTTTCTAAGTTCTATTCAAATCATTTTTCATTATTTTCTAACGTCCCCTATATGATCAAACCTTTTTGTCTCCTATTTTTTGTCTTTTATTAATTGTGTCTGGTTTCCTCTTAAATATTTTCATTGAGCCTTCCTTTTTGTTTTTTCTTTTCTTACTCTTTTTAAGTTATGTTCAAATATCTTTTTATTGTCTTTTAAGGTTCCATATATGTTTGGCAAAGATGATTGTTTTTATTTATTTATCCTACGGAGTAATGTATCAGTTGCCCAAAAATTGTTGTGTATATTGATTCTTGTTTTCTGTTTTGATAAAAATAAAAAGAAATTCAAGTTTTAAAAACAAAATTTTTAATATCAAGCTATTTTTCCTCTTCCTAAGTTCTAATTTTATATATTTTATTTTTAAGTGCTTTTTACCAATCTCCTTCTTGAAAATTATTTTCTTTATTAAATTAATTTTATGCACATGATACTTTTTGCCTAATTCTTCATGTGTTCTCAAACTGTTTTCTCTTTTTTTTTTTCCCTCCCTTCTTATTGTTTTATTAATATTTTTATATATAAATTTTAATTTTGTATGCTTCTATTTTAAATGCTTTTTCTCGAATTCTTTTTATAATTTTTTTTCTTTTTATTACTAATTGTATACATCTGGTAGTTTTTTGATAGTTCTCTATTATACTCCTATTATTCTCTTCATGTTATGTGATTAATATAATATATCTGACAGATTTTTTTATACATAGACAATATTTCATGGGTCTATCTAATGCCAGAAATACTTTCCTTCCTTCCATAACTAGAGAATAATTTCTTGGGTGACTAGATAGACACTTAGAAATACATTATCCCACAAATTTGCCATATATTGATAATACTTTTTCATATCTGAGCCAAATATTAGATATATTTATATATTTATTCGTACATGTTTATCCTTACACATTATTTTATTATATATACTAAAGTTGGGGATGAATCACTGTAGATGAACAATAATACATTTTTTTTTATTTGACTTTAATTGTGAATTTACGTTTTTATCCTTTGGGTGAGCTGAGGGGTTGTTGTAAGTGTGGTCTTTGTGGTAATTTCCCGCAGGTTTTTTTAATTCCTTTCATGTTCCCATTATTATTGTTTCGGCTAAGGGTATGGGTGGAATGTTTTAGGTATCTCATTAATTTTTGTCCTTAGTTTCTCTGCTTGACATTCTTTGTTCTCTTTGGTTTTTGTGCATTTGATGCTTTTATCTTCCTCTCTTTTCAGATGCTCTCTCTTTATCTCTTCCATTTTTTTTGTTTGGTTTTTATTTTCTTCGATCATGCATTCTTTTCTTTTCCTTTGGCAATTTTTCATGGTGTTCTACAATTCAGGGCATTTCTTCTTATTCCCCCTTCCCTTTTTTTAATTCTATTTTTTGCTCTTTGTTTTTTTTTTTGTTAATTTCCTGTTGTTTGATCTTTGGTTTTTTTAGTGTAGATCGGTTCTTTATCTTTAGTTTCTTCATGTAGATCGGGTTATTTAGATATGAGTTTTGCCACTTTTTTGCTCTTTCAGATCCTTCTGTGGGTATGATGCCTTCTTTGTCTGGTATTTTTTCGTCTTGCAATTTTATTCTTATATATTATTATGTATAGTTTGATTTTATCCCTGTTCTTTGTAATAATTTGTTATGTAATTGTCTTTGTTTGTATATGAAAAATGGCTTCTCTTTTTTTTTTTCTCTCTATTTTTACTTCATCTTGCTGCTGCAAAATTTGTTGATTATATTTTTTTTGCCTGCATTCTTATCCGTATGTTTCTTAGAGCTTACTGTGTTTTGAACTTTTAAAATGGCCTATGTTCCTTAGGGCTTATTATGTTTTGGGCTTTTTGAAATGGTATGGGTTGATGGATCTGTTAATTGGACATTTTGTTGCTTTGGGTTGTATCTATTTTTGTTGGGCTTTTTGTTAATATAAACAAGAATATGATGACAAATAAATATATGTACTAATTTCCTATATGATTTCAAATTTATCTGTTGTTTTTTGGATCATTCTTGAATGTTTTTTTCCTTTTCTTTTTTTTTTCCCTTTTTTTTGGCGTTGATATTTATCTTGTGTTGCAGATTTTTTCTATGTTAATTATGAGCTCTGCTTCTGCTATAAGTGTCCTATCTATTTGCATTTAAGATTTTGTTACTGTATATAACACCTCATTAATGTTACTTTTGTTAGTTATATTATTGAGATTAAAAGAGGAAAAAAAGCAAAAGATAAAAAAAAAACAAATCATAAATGCAGTTAGGCAATTCTTTTTTGGTATGTTTTTTGTAGCATCCCCCGATTCCACACACGTACGTAATAGGTATTCGTATAATTATTTAGTGAGATCGGGAAATGCTACTCGACTTAGAACTGATAAAATAGGAGAAAATTTAAAACTTTTAACCTTTCTAGAAAAAAAGAAAAACTCCATTCATAATTATATATACTGCAATATATACATATATATACCCTCTCAAAGTGGGCCTCTCATGAAATTTACATAATGTATACACACAAAATAGGTATAAAATCGTCTATTAGAAAACCACAACGTCAAAATACTCATATACACAAGCCGCGATCAGAAAGTCGGCACTCTTCCTCTAACTCACATATCATCCGTACCTTCTGCAATGTAAGAATATTAATAAGTATAAAACTCAGTAAGTAACGTACGCAGACACAGAGTGCATATGACAGAGAATAGATAATTATATGATTGAGATCTCTGTGTATATTGTATTGCCTAACAAGACCATGAGTGGCGTACTAAGCCACTCAGAGAACGTATAACATATCATGAGCTATATAGAGATCTCGAGCCCCAGAAAATCCCCTCTGTGTACAGCAGAGGTCTACCCCATATCGCTGTCAAAGTGTTCCCGTAGGAACCATAATATCCCCGAGAGGACTAAAGTGTTCCCGAAGGAACCATATCATATATTTGGGTGCTGGCCCGCCACACCCTATTCATCAATACTTTTTAGACAATATAAATATACCACGTATTCATGTCTCATGCAAAGTTGAATGAAAATGTGTATGTATACATATCCACAGATTCTATATCCATAAATTCTAGAAATTCACAGAATAAAGAATTTCTTACATTGCAAGTGTAACGTTACTTACCTCGAACCGGGACTTTTAGTTATCTTTCTTGTGAAATGCTCCTTGCTTTAGGTACAGTTGACGTATTCCTAATATTAAACCAATACCAAGTTCTTTTTAACTAAACATGCAAAATTACAATTTACTATCTTAAGATTTGATACGAAATATACACAATTTCCTCACATCTAAGTTTGTGAATAGAAAGGAAAATAACAAAAGTTTACTTATACCCAAAATAGAAAGAAAACATGTTTTAGTTTCGTAAAATCATCTTTAGACACACAAATAGTAGCAAGGAAAAATTAAGACATTAACCCAAGTACACAAATCACGACATTAATTAATATGTACATTTGCATCAAGTTATTTTACACAATTCAGGTAAATTATATAACTAAGAGATGTGCTACTAGAATAAGCCAAGTTTAAATTTTGAATTCATAAGACATATATTTGTTACTTTAGAGATTGGTCAATCATTCTCAACACGTAGACAAATCTCTCTAAATAGTATTCAAATTAATTTATCTTCACCTTCAGTTTAAAACCAAACAATATATGCCTAAAGCGATTAAGACTAAAGCTATAGTACAACTACAATGTTCAACCGAACTTCTCAAGATTTTAATGCTCACTCTTGTCAATTAAAATAAGATAAAGATATATATATATGAACATCACGTAAACTAATACTCCAATAGATCAAAATCACATAAAACAATAATCTATAGTTAAGTTGAAGCATGTTTTCCATGGATATTAACACCTTAAGTCCTAGGACTTCGTAAACTAAGTATACAAACAAGAAATGATACTAAGAGTGTCCATATATATATATACCTTCATGCCATTGAAAAGAAAAGCACAATAATCGGTCAAACAATATGAATGAATCAAAAGATTAATATTAATAAAGAAAACAAAAGAATTACCTGATTCTCCACCAACTATTTTATATAAATAAGAAACTTCCTTTAACCACTTATGACACTACTTTTGGGAAGAAAAAGAAAGTAGGGATGGAGAGGGATATACGGTGGAGAGGAGAACCCAATGAACCTGATAGCTATTTTTTTTCTTTTATATATATTATTCAAGAAGAAATTGACTGACTTGCTCAAGTCAGTGTATTTCTCGTTATTAACCTTTTCTTTTCTATTTTTTTAAATAATAATAATAATAAATATAATAATACTAATAGTTATAAAGAGCACAAATCATACTTCTTTCAAATATTAACCAAAGGCTTAAAATTATGCATCATATTAAAATGAATAAACTTAAATGATGATTTTCTAATTAACTAAAATTCCAAATAATATGCCAAAATATGTCAAATTGTACCAAAAAGCCTGCATCGAGCATTTCAGTACAAAATTATCTTAAAATATAATAAAAGTTAATAATTATGATAATTTAAAATCAAAACTTAAAATAATATACAAACATGACACTAATATAAATGAAAATGTTAAGCAATCATGCTATTATTGACCCTTTAATTATGTGAGGAATAAGGTGACATATGGAAATTCTGGAATAAAATAAAATAAAACAAAATGATATGTAATGATGTTATTATTAGTTATTTGATATTGTGAGGAGTTGGGTGTCATATAAGACTTTAGGATATCACATTTTTGGAGTATTTTTTCCTCCTTTTTTCACCCATTTTTTTTTTTAAGATTTTAGAAAAATACAGCTCACCCTCACTCTTTATTTCCTTTAGGCATCCGTGCTTAGTAAGTTTCTAATTTTTTTTTAATTATTATTATTACACGGTGTATTGGGGTATTGTCATCTGTTTAACTTTGACTTAGTACTTTTTATAAATTTTTTGATCTATATATATTCTGATCATTTACTGTATTCTGTATATCTTATCTTTCTTTATCTATCTCTGTACTTATGGTTTGCTGATAAGCTGATTTCACTGTCACTTTCTTCTATTACATCCATTGTTACTTTCTTCCACTACATCCACTATTTTTTTTACCCTTTTCTATCTCCTGTGTATAATCTGTACTTAGCTGGGATTTAATTCCAAACATTTTTTTGCAAAGGATCTCAGGTATTATACATATTTATTATGCTATGTTGTCCATCTTTACTTTATTGTTCATTTTTTTATATTATATGCATAGGTATTTTGTTTTGTTGTTCATTAATGTCTATTGTTTGTGTTACTAATGTAGTACTAATGTATTTATTTCTCTGCTATTGTGTTCAGTCTTATAAACTGTTGAAATATTTTATTAAATTCTATTATACTTTCATTTGGTTATATTTTGTTATCTCCAGCATTAATAAGTGTTATCTGTATTGCATTTATTATGTGTAACTGTTTTTATTTTTCCTTTTAAGTTAGTTATTATTAAATATTGTTATGCTTTTTTTCGTTCCCTATATATTTCATATACTTCTTTTTTTCCCTTTTGTTTTTTTTTTAAGACCTTTCCCTTATTTTTTTCTTTTTCTTATCTTTTTCCTCTTTTTATTAGTCAATTATATTTAGTCTTCTTTTAACCACCTTTATTCAACATTCTTTTCCTCTTCTTTTTTTTCTTTCTCTTTTTTAATTAATTATTTCTTTTTTAGCCTTTTTCGATCTCTATATTTATCCATACCTTTGGCAGTGATGAGTATCTACTGATTGATTATGTATAGTGAAATAACTGCCCGAAGATTGTTGTGCATAATGGGTCCTATTACCGTATACTGAACTTTGTTTAATTTACTATTAGCGAGTTGTTTTGCAATTTTTGTTCTTTGAGTACTATGAAGAATTGGTTATTTGGTATTGCCTTCGTTTCGTGCCTGATCTGTACTTGAATAGTAACTTGAGAATTTTTGTACTTTGAGTATTATAGCAATTAATTGTTGAGTTCTAACTCCTTTTTCAGTTTTTCGTATATATCTGGGTCTTAAAATCTAGTATTTTCTACTTTCCCTCTTCTTTGTCTTTCTCCCCTTTTAAATCCTGTCTGACCTTTTTTTTCCCCCATTTTTTCCTTTCAAAATTTTTTTAATTTTTTGTTAATCTGTTTTTGTGCTAACCTTTATTCACCTGGTAATTTTTGGGTAGTTTTTCACTATATTCTTATGATCTTGCTACTATTATTTGACTGGTATAATATATATGGTAAGTCACCTAATATATCGATAATTTTCTATGTGTTTATCCAATTGTTGGAAATATTTTCGTTATATAAACAGAAAATTATCTCTTAAGTAGCTAGATAAATATCTAAAAATACATCATCTTATAAACTTGCCATATATTGATAATACTCCTATGCATCTAAGCCAAATATTACATATCTTTAGTTATTTATCCGGTTATATTTCTCAAGATATTGTTATGTAATTATAATAGATACAAGAAATCAGATATGTGTAATTGATGGTGAAGAAATTGACTACATTGATTGACAAGGAGAAGGATGAGAATTTTAATGTGGAGGAAGAGAAGAAAAGAAGCAAAGTAAATTGTAATTAATATAGGTGTAAAACTATCCTATTTTTGTAAGGCTATTCAACTAACTTTGTTTATATTATATATCCAGCTCTATTTTATATGTGACGTAGCATTTTATCTATTTCAATTAAAAGCGCTTACTTATATACTTATTACAGATAATTTTATTTTATTTTGAGTTTTTTTTTTAAATACAATAATTTTAAGTAATAGAATAAAAATGTAATTAGCTTAGATAATTAATATGCCAAACTATCCATGTCAAATATATAATTTCTACTAAAAACTGAGCAAATTAAAAGTGTAGGAAAGATATAATCATAACATTAACACTAGCACAATATTAGATAAACAACACAAATCTATAGTAATATCCTTTTTTCTTTCTTTTTTTTTTTTTATATGGAAAAGAACAACTTCTCTTTAAGGGACAAAATAGAATTATAAACATGAATCATATTATATTTAGAAAACAATATTAACTAAATTAAAATAAATATAAAATTTGTAAATTGGTCAAAAAANACAGAGAATTAATAAATAATATTAAATAATTAAAGACAACATATATGAAGCTAAATTACAAACTACCATTACATTTCCTTAGGAAATATCTCCTTTTTTAAAAAAAATAATCTACAAGATTTATTAGAAAAATATTAATCTACAACTAATAATACAATAATAATATTCACAATAAGAAAAATAATAATATCAAAATAATAACATCAAAATATAAAAAATATTTCCACTTGAAAAAAATAATTTATAACATTCATTAAAAAGGTATTAATGCACAATTAATAATACAATAATAATATTAACAATAAAAAAAATACCTTGCAATATAATATCCAAGAATTAGATACAAAAATATTCTCAAAAGCCTCACTATAATAATGTCAAAATATTATTAAAAATAATTATCCTAAACTAAATTAATATAATATAAATAGAGAAACTTAACAAAGAATGAAAATAAATAAATGCAGGAAAAACTAAGAAAAAGGATTGAATAATTTTCCCAATAAATAATATCATTTAAATGTTTTATAAAATTTGAACAAAACTTATTAACATAGTAATACCTTCCTCTATGTTTTCAGCTAAATAAATAATAAAACAATGTCCGAAGACTTTTTATCATCAAGATGTCAACAAAAACGACATAGTCATTGTCTTCTAAATGAAGATTCCGTATGCAATTATAGTTTTATCTCGAATTATTAGCATGAGAATTCTAGCATTACTTCAGAAGATTTATATTAATCAGAGCTTATTTTAATATCAAGTTTTGAAAATTTTGAAATATGCTTTTCTCATACAGGACATCAACATCAGTTGATCCTGATAGACAAAGTAATTTTCTTACTTCTTACAAAAATTAAAAGGAAAAAGCTGTCATTATCATAAACTTCAACTATACATAACTCCACTAATGCTGTATTTCTGTCCAATATTGTATTACAGGTGATACAAATAAATATATTGCTCCTACACCTGTGAACATTGTGATGCAATCCTTTAACTTGATGAGTCTATCAAAAAAAACCTATCCCCCAAAATACTTGATATAAATATATGAAATCAGCCACTAATCCATGTCGATATAAATATATTTTGTAATATTCTAAACAATACTTAATCATATTTTAGATAACTATTATTATAATGTAAAAAATTATTAACTATTATAAATAATAAAATAATTACTTTATTATCAATTTATTATA
>JXTB01000078.1:892408-904895 GCA_002914805.1 Parasponia andersonii
TACGAACAATGCAGAGTTTTTTTATCATTTAGTTATTTATTTTTTACCAACTTTAATGTTGTGGTTTTACTATTTTGCCCTCAGGCTTGAAAGCTAAGCAGATTTTGAGTGAGGGGTGTTTTGGTATTTTCTCAAGTGTCAGGTGCAGGTGGGGTGTATATACGAATTCCTCTACATTGTTTTTTGTTTTTTCCTATTTATCTCCTCTTTTTGACTTCTCGACTTCTTCGCGCGCCCTCTCTCTCTCTCTCTATCTCTCCTTTGTTCTCCATGCTTCTTTGTTTAGCCCTCTTCCGATCATTCTTCTTTCCCCTTTGCTTCTCTGTTCTTTATTATCCATTGTTGTGTGTTGAAGTTTTGGCCTTTGTTGGTATATTTAATACTTGCTGTTGTTCTTAATTTGTATTGTTCTGGAAGTTTTTGATGATTTTCTTTTCAGGGCTCATTTACTGTTTTTGCTTTTTGGGTTTATTTTGGGCTGTTATCTATGATTTTTTTTCGGGGGCTTTACCGCAAATATGGGCTTTTTATCATACTTTTTGGGCCTTTTTAGAGACTGGGCTTCGTTTTTATATTACCTTAGTTTGGCTTTTTTTTTTTCCAAGAATGTCGTGATATTCTTATCATTTTGATTTTTGTCATAATCATGATTAGAATATACATATATATATATATATAGGGCACCAATCCAGTAGGTATTTTTTTTTTACCTATGCATAGGTATTAATTTGGCCAATGAAAATTTAGCATGCATATTTTTTTATTGTAAAAAGTAAGAGAGAGAAAAAGTATTAATGATGCACGTCTTTTCATGTACTTCATTATAGTCATTGGATCACCATTAGATGGTGATCCAATGGCTAAAAAAAAATACCTACCTATAGGTAAAGAAAAAAAATACCTATTGGATTGGCAACTATATATATATATATATATATATATATACACGTGTTTGTGTATATAGTAATCTGCGGACATGTTGGTTTTATATCTTTGAGTTTCTAGAATGTTTTCTAGATTATTCTCGGGTTCTTTTGGTCTCTTTGAGATATATTACATGGTTTAGATTTTTTTGTACGTTAATGATGACCTGTATTTTGATTATTAATACTCTGTCTTTTCTCTGATTTTGGTGCTGTGTACAGAATTTAATTAATGCTTTCCCCCTATTATTTACATTAAGAAAAAAAGCAGGGAAAAATAGGGAAAAAAATTAAAAGTCGAGTAGGAAAATGAGGGAATTCCATTTCTTAAATATATTTTTGAAGTTTATTTGATATAGTCAGATAATACTCTCTTTTTATTGTTTCTTTACTTTAGCTATTTGTTCTCACTAAGTTTCTGACTTCTTTCTTTTAAATATATATTTTTAATTATATGCTTATTTGGGGTGCTGCCACCTGTTTAGTCTGAATTTATTGCCTGTTATAGCTTACTCTTATTTGGTTTTATACGTGTTTTAGTACTTTTCATATTCTACTTCCCATGACATTCTTCCTTCTTCATAGCTAATTGAAATTACGTGCTCTTGCTTTGCTTTACTATTTTCGCTGTTATTTTACCCTGTTCTGTGATCTATAGATAATTTGTATTTTTCTGAAAGTTGGTTGTGAGGCCCCTTTTTGCAAGCAGTTCAGGTATTATATATATTTATTATACTGTCTTCCTTTGCCTTTATAACTGTTCTTCTTCTTTTAGTTATATCTATATTTTGTTCTATTGTTAATTAATGTCTATTTTCTGTGTTATTAATATCTTCAACGTATTTATTTCATTATTGTTGTCTTGAATATTATGTGTTGTAGGAATATTTCATTAAATTCTTTTATAGTTGGGTTCACTTATATTTTATTCTACTTTTAATCGATCTGTATTGTTTGACTTGCACTAATTATGTGTAAACATTTGTCTCCTTATGTCTGCCTTGAATGCTAAAAATTGTTGTTATAGTTCCTTTAATGCTTCTGTATTTCACATCTTTTTTTCCCCTATGTCCTTTTAATGAATCGTTTTATTTAGCTTTTGTCTTCTCGCCTTTTTTCCCCCTTTTTGTTGGCTAATTTTAGTTTTAATTTCCTTTCCTGTCGTATTTTATAACTCTTTATATATTTGGCAATGATGAGTATTTATTCTTTGATCATATAGAGTAAGAGACTGGCTGCCCACAAATTACTATGCATAATGGCTTTAGTCATTCTGTAGTGAATCCGGTTTGCTTTTAAGGAGCAGTTTTACAGTTTTTATTCCAAAAATACTCTGGAATTAGTTGTCGTGTTAGAGCTTTGTTATCAAGTTTTTAGCTTTAAAATTCTTTGTCAGATTTATGTGTGAACATCGTGATCTTATCTTTTTAATCTAATTGTTTTTGCTGTGACTAAAACAACTCTTTACTGTTGCATTCAACTAAGGAATTTTTTCCAACAAATGTTTTTTTTTTTAAATTCCCTTGGTCCTTTTCCACCTCTCATAATTTTTCTGTATTTTCAGTATTTTCTTTCCTCTGTTTTCCCCCCTTTAAAAACTGTGCCTAATTATTCTTTCACAGCTTTTTCTTTTAAAATTGTTTTCATTTTCTTCTCCATTCTTTTTTGTTTTAGTCATTATTCACTGGATAGTTTTTAGACGATTTTAGGCAATATTCTCATGATCTCTTCCCATTTATTTGACTATTATAATATATATGACAAATTTCCTTCCATTATCTAATAAAGGAAATTATCTTAGAAATTTGCTATATATTAATAATACCATAACATATTTGAGCCAAATTATTATATACATATATATAATATATATACATATTTATTGAAGTATATTTATCTACATATATCATATACTTAAATAAATATAAAAAAATTATCACATATAATTCTTGATGAAGAACTTTGCTGCCTTAATCGGCGAAGAGCAAGATGGAGGTCTTAGTATCGAGGAAGACAAGGGGAAAAGTAAAATGGATTGTTATTAACTTTGGTGTAATATCATTACCTAAATTTCATTGTCATCCTCTCTTCAATTCTATTGTATGTATTGATTAATGTTTTGTATATTTAGTTTGAAAGACTCTAATTTCCGGTAATTAAGATATTATTTGATTTTATTGGTTTATATATTGTGTGTTTGATTTTATTATCACCATTTTCAATAATAGGATAGAAATATAAAATTTATTGAGGTAATAAAAATTATCGTATTAAATACATAACAAAAATTGTTTTGATATCGTATCCGACTAAAAATTTATGGCTAAGATTTTATTTTCCTAACTTATATATCGTGTCCAAAATTTAATTCTTATAAGTTTTCCTCGTAAAATAAAAATATAATTACTAAAAAGAATTTAAATGCCAAATCCCATATACGAAAGATGTCGTTCAAAATAAGAAAAAATGAAATAAAGAGCAATCTTACGAATGTAAAAAAAGAAGGGGAAAAATACTAGCATTATGGATATATTTTCAAAACAAAAAAATTGAATTGTGGCCTCAATAATTTCGATTACAATTATAACTTATTTTAATCACTGATAAATTAAACATTAAACTTGAAACATTAAAATAAAAAGTAAAATTTTTAAATAATAATAACTAAATTAATTATAAATAGCTTCAAGCACAAAATGTTTTAAGAAAAAAATTGATATCAAGTCTTGACTATATACAACACCAATAAATTCACATATATTTTAAAAACTTGACAAAATATATATAACTAACTCTTCCGTAGACATGTATATATATATATATTTAAAAATACCTAAATATAGACTATATTATAGTAAAAAAAAATATATGTATAACTTCCATGAATAAAATATAAAATTATGAACATATAAAAATTTAAAACTAAAATTAATAAGAGAGAATAGCAAAGAAAAATGTGTTTACGTATCTATTCAGTAAAAAAATATATGGCGGAAAAAAATATAAGAATTACTTGATATATATATATATGTGAAATATGTAACTGAAAAATAATATAGATATATATATATTTTAGAAAAAGAGACCTAAATACAAACTATATTATAGTAAAAAAAACAAGAGAGGTATAATCTCCATAAGTAAAACATAAAATTATGAACATATAAAAATTTAAAATTAAAATTAATAAGAGAGAATAGCAAAGAAAAACTGTTTACGTATCTAATCAATAAAAAAAATATATATTGGAAAAAAATATAAAAATTACTTAATATATATATATATGAGATATGTAACTAAAAAATAAGAAATTATGAGTAATTAAAAGCAATATATATATATATTTCAAAAAGAAAAGATATTTTTCTTTTTGCCATGATTTTTTACTTCCAAACAAAATTAAAAAGGAACGGATATAGTTTATGTATATATATATGAAAAAAATATGCCAAGCATAATTACTAGAAATAACGATAAACTAAAAATATTTAAACAATAATAAAAATAAAATAATATATCTAATATTAAAAAAATTAATATGTGAATAATATCACAATAACAACACTAAAAAATAATGATGAAAAACTAAAGCGCATAAATAAAATATGGTATGACAATACTATTTCAAAAAATAACAGACAAAAATACTGTAAACTATCTAAATGTATGAATATAACAATAATATTTAAAACAATTATCGTAGGCATAATTAGTATAACGTAATTAACAAATATTATACAACAAAATAAACACAAAAAAGAAAAAAGATGTCAATCATTTTACATGTAGGTAACAATACTATATTATTTATTCGCAATGATAATGTAAATCATCAACACAATGACTTCAGTGTGGTCTCAGAAAATATTTACCGACCAAGGCATATTCTAATATCAAGCCTTGCAAGCTCTGAAAGATATTTCTTTCATTCAAGTGACATGCCATAGTCAAATAATTATAATGTGCAAAGTAAACTTTCTTTGTACTTCTCATACATCGAATTTCTTATATATTATCATGTTTTTAATTCTCGCCCTTAATATTATATTACAGGTAATATTAATAAATATCACGATTTTGGAGACTATTTTTGTGTCTATATATACTGCGGCACATTATTTTGGTTTGACGAATCTATCAAAAATACTTATCTGTCAAAATATAATCTATGTTATAAAGATGGAAAAATTAAACTCCCCCTATTAAAAAATCCTCCCACTATATTAGATCAGATACTTAATTATTTCAGAGGATCCTTGAGTACATATTTTTGAAAAAATATTCGAATATTTAATTCTATATTTGCCTTTATATCTTTCGAAGTAAAAATAGAATAAGATACACAAAATTCAGATAGCCTATATATTTTTAAAATCAATGGTCAAATAACTCATTTAATGGGATCATTATTACCAACTAATTACAGTCCTTTAAGATTTGCTCAACTATACATATATGATACAGAATATGAAGTTGACAATCGAATATCAACATTTTCATTTGATGATACAACAAAGGAATTAACAAAATTAATTACAGAAAATTTAATCAAAATGCTTAAAGAAAACAATAAATTAGTGAAACTTTTTCGCATAGTTAAAGACAGGTACAATGAAAATGAAATTCCGTCTATGAAATTAAGATAGATAGGATGACGGTCTACTGATAATAACCAGTATGAATTACCTACATCAAATGATATAGGGGGTTTCATTGTTAGAGATATCGGCGAATATGAAGAAGGAAGATATATTATACTACAAAACAAAACAAATAATTTACAAAGAATTACAAAATTACGTCCATCTTACATGACCTTATATTATCCGCTTTTGTTTCTGTATGGAGAAGACGGTTATAGAACTAATTTAAGATGGAATATAGATAGACCAGGAAAACAACATTCCACAAACAGAATACTTATGAAAACATTTTACTGTTATCAATTACAACAACGAGAAAATGTAAATAATATTTTATTCAAAAGTGAAAATTTTTTCTAACAATATGTAGTCGATGCATACACTTTTGTTGAAGAAGATTGACTAGATTATATTATAAAAAATAAAAACAATTTAAGATTTGAAAATTATCAAGGCGTCTAAGACCTTGTTACCAGAGGAGATATAGATGCTAGAGTAATTGTCAAAAGAATTATTCTTCCCTCCAGGCATACTGGAAGTCTATGATATATGATCCAAAATTACTAAGATACAATAGCAATATGTAGACAGTATGGAAATCCAGATTTATTCATAATATTTATATATAATCCTAAATGGCCTAAAATTACACGCGCCTTAAGTAAAATTCTTGATCAAAAACATGAAGACAGATCAGATATAATCACAAGAATCTTTAAAATGAAATTAAACCAAATTTTATTTACTATTAAAATTGAAATAGTATTCTGAACAATTATTGCAAGTAAGACAACATTACTTAATTTAATAAAGCAAAATACAAAACGTAAAATATTAATTTTTGTTCTTAACTAAAACTAACATGTTTCTTTTATTTTTTATATTTATCTTGCAATATAGATCTATATGTTGTTGAGTTCCAGAAGTGCGGTCTGCCTTATTATCACTTACTATTCTAGTTGTGCCCTAATGAAAAATTATCCAACCATCATAAATTAACAAATTTATATCAGCTGAAATACCAGATCTTAAAAAAAAAATCCGAAAGAATATAATATGATAGTAGAATTTATGATATATAGACCATGTTGTACTACCAAAACAAATGCTCCGTACATAAAAAGCTCGATTTGTTTCAAAAAATTTCCCAAACAATTTAAAAATGAAACAATTGTAGAAGAAAATGGATGTGTCAATTATAAATGCAAAAATATAACATTTTATGTATGAAAAACAATTAAATTAGACAACAGAGTTATAGTTCCTTATAATATAGACTTATATTTAAAATGTCGTACTCATATCAATGTTGAAATATGTTTATAATGAATGTTAAAAAAATATTTATTTAAATATTTAACAAAAGGCCCAGATAGAATCAGAGCAATAATTGAAGATAATATATACATAAAGCAATCTAGCCAAACAATTTACAAAGAAACAGATGAAATAAAAAATTATATTAATTGTCGATATATAACACCCTATGAAGCTATGTGGAGAGGAGATTATATGAATATCTTATACATCATAAATATCCAGTAATATAAAGATTAACAATTCATTTACCATACATGCAAAATATAATATTTCATACAAATCAACGTCTTAATAATATAATTAGATAATCATGTATTCAAAGAACAACTTTAACAGAATGGATGGAAATAAACAAAAATAATGTAGAAGCTAGGAAACGTTTATATATACAATTTCCAACTGAATGAGTGTGGAATAATAAATACAAGATTTGGACACCAAGAAAATCGGGATATTTAATTGGACGAACTTTTTATGTCCACCCAAATTCTGGAGAATTATATTATCTAAAACTATTATTAAATCATCAAAAAGGCAGAGCAAGTTTCGAATCTATACGAACCATTAATGATATAACAAATCTAATAAAGTAGCATGTAATGCATTGGATTTATTGGGAGATGATAAAAAATAGAATGAATCGATATTAGAATCCTCATTTTAGTCAACACCGCATCAATTATGACAATTATTTACCATAATTTTATTATTTTGTAACGTAAATAATCCAACAACATTACTTGAAAATCATTGGAGGCTTATAATAGAAGATATTTTATATAGAATTAAAACTTTATTCAATAATCTAAACGTTCAAATTCCAGAAAACGAATTATACAACCATGTATTATATGAACTAAAAAAGCAACTAAACCTAAATTCATCAACTTTAACAAATTTTAATTTATCTTTACCAACAGGATTATTAATCGACGATTTAAATAATAAACTTTTGCGAGAAGAACTAGACTACGACATTAACAAATTAAAAGAAGAAAACAACATTTTAGGAAAAAAAATTTAACAGATTATAAAATCCTTAAATAATAAAGTATAAAACTTATTTTTTATTTATGGGAATAGAGGCACTGAAAAAACTTATTTACGGAATACAATTATTACAAAAATTAGATCAAATAATGAAATTATTTTAGCTGTCGCATCTTCTAGAATAACTTCGTTATTATTACCTAAAAGTAGAACTGCACACTGAATAATTCCCATTAATATTTCCCAAATTAATTTAGATAGAAGGAAAACTACAATTTCAATTACAAAAGAAAAAAAAATAGTTTATATTATTAGTTATTAATTAAAATATTGTTTCTTTATTATCCTAAAAAAAAAATTCACCTCACTATTCTAATAGATATAAATTAAATACAAGAATCGAGGATGAAACAAGATTTACAGTTATAACCATATTCGGAGAAACAGCTCAGGTTCTGATTAAAAAGTCGTGCGCAGTATTGACAATACAAGAAGGCTATACTGATTTAACAATACTGCCACCAATAATCGAATAATTATGCAGGCAAAAAAAATATTTCAGGTTTACTTCAAAATTAGGGGAGCATTAATTGATACAATAGTATGAAAAATATTCGATGACGATGAATTAATTGTATTGCCTCTTCCAACACTGCCAACTATCCCTGAAACAAAAATAACACCGACCCTACCCCTTGATCCAAAATCACCTGATCCAAAAAAAATTACAAAAAAGTAAGAAACAATCATCAACTCATACTCAATTTAATTAAGACAAGATATATTATCTATTATTTAATTAATAATATATTTTTTCACTTTCAGATCAGAAATAACACCAATTGAAGCATCAAAAAACGAAAATTAATTAGGTATCTAATTTATTATTTATTATACTTATCAATAAATACTTCATATCTTAACAACCAAAAATTTATTACTTTCCTTCTTCTCCAATTATAATTTAATTTAGCTTTTGTTCTTACATTCTGTTTCTTTTTTCCCTATAATTACAGTGAAAAAGAACAACAAAAGAAAGAAAAATAAAAATTGTAAAATAAATTATCAGTCTACTCTTAAATATTAATATTTTGAATTATTCTAAAAGTTATGTTCCTATACTTTAGACAAATATTATCTTATTATTAAATATTATAAATTATTGTAAATAATATAACAAATATTTGATTACCAATTCACTATACTCTGTATCTAGTGTGCGCAACACTCGCACGATCTACAAGTGAAAATCTAACCGAAAAAGAAAAAGAAATTAACAATTAGTATTTTGTTTATAGAAAGTTGCTGAAATCATATGGATGTATGCCTTTGATTATTATAGATAAGTTGAATATCAGTTTTGAAAAAGATTGAGGTAGTTCTATTCATCGCATATGAACCCATACCAAAAATTAGTTACCAAAAATATGTAAATTAAAATCTAACTCTATCTTTAAAAAGTAAAATGACTAAATTAGACAATTTAAGAGGAAAAAAACGAAAAAAAAAGTTATTTTGTGCACCCATACTCCAACTCCCATAAGGGATTCTCTATTGATGTTGATTTTTGTAGACTCCTTAATCCAGTTGCTTTCCTTCTTGCTTATAACCTTACACAAGTGAAATCTTTTTCCCATATACGACTCTCTCTCACTCCCACTCCCACTGCCCTTCCTTTTGTTTGTTTGTTGTTTTCATTTTTTCTTGATTTTATTGTCGTGCATAAGGAAGAAACAAATGTAGCAACAACCAACATTAGTTTAAGATAAATATAAAAGAAGAGAACAAGCTCTTCATAAGAAGAAAGAGATAGAGCAAAAAACACACACGTAGAAAATAATTCCAAATCCTGACATCATTATCAATTCTTTAAATATTAAGCTTTCATTTGAATGGGGTTACATTTTAGAAAAGTAATTAAAAAATTATATATAAAAGACGTTAACAAACAAAGAAAAATAATATATAAATGACGTGAACAAAAAATGGGAAAGACAAACTTAAATGGAAGAAAAAAATAACAAAAAATATAAGAGTCAAATTCTCTTCCCAAATATTGGTCTAATTTAATTTTTTTAAAGTAAGTTTAACCATTGGGTTCCATGAGTAATTGATGGATTTGGAAGAATGTTGAAGCTTTGTGTTTGGGTACGAATTTATTTTCAAGTAATTTCCATAAAATTAGTAACACTGTAGAAATAAAGTGCAAAATAAAAATTCTTTTCAATTGAGAATAAATTTGTAACTAAATTAGATATAATTTAAAAAAAGGGGTGTCTTTTATACCACTTAGGAGTGCAAATAGTTCCCCTAGGCTATTTAGCTATAAATTTCATATTAGAGCCATTTACTAAGCTTTGGATCTAAAAATTGGCATTTGCTTTATGCTAATTCAGGTTGAAACCAAAAGATTTTATTATTTAATCGAGGTTATTAATATTCGAGCATATGTTATTAATTTATCAAACATTTATTTGTTAAGGTTTTAGTGTTTGATAAACTATAGATTATAGATTATGTGTTGCAGAATTTATTAAAAATTATTTATATTGTAGAATAACACATACCTCTCAATTCTACTTAAAATAGCACTTATGTAGCATAATTTAAAATTTGCAAAATAAAAAAATAAAATTACCAAATAACTCTGAGCTTTCACACATCTTTTTGGGTTGACTAGTAATTTGACCATTTTTTGGCATAAAACTTAGTATATGACCAAATTCAAAAGTTTATAACTAAATATCATACCCACTTAATAAAAAAAATAGACATACAACGTATTCCACATCTGAAACTTTTAAAGAAATGGACATTTAGCTATAACTTTTTAAATATGAATATCTATTTGAACCAATTTTAAAAATTAGTCCTCCACCTAGTTTTCTCTATGATCCTTTAGCCTGAATAGCTATTTGATGATTTTTTGGCCTAAAACTTAGTATATGACCATACTCAAAAGTTTATAACTAAATATTTAACTCACTTAACGACAAAAATGAAAATACAAGATATTCCATAACTAATTTTTTTAAAAATAGACATTTAGCTATAACTTTAAAATATGAACATCTACTTAAACTAATTTAAAAAATTGATCATGGATAATGGAAACCAACTGCTTACTATTTTATTATCATTTTTAATAAATAAAAGGGTAAATTGTAAAAAAAAAATACTTAGAAGTATGAGTGTTCTATAATTTAAATCTTGAAGTTTAGACTATGCAAAATAATACCCTGATATTAAAAATTTCTGACAATTAATACCCTTAGTTGACTATTTGAATAATTTTAACTGATAAAAGACAATAATATCCTCAAAATTAGAAAGAATAATAATGATTAATCCAGTTTTTATGGAGGATATTATTATTTTTTGTTATTAAAATTTGTGAAAAGATCAATCCAGTGTATTAATTTTTAGAAATTCTTAATCTCATAGTATTTTTTTATAGAGTCCAAACTTCAGGGTTTAAATTATAGAATACTCAAACTTAAAGGTATTTTTTGCAGTTCACTATAAATAAAAATAAGAGTGGCTCTATTGTCAACCTTTTTTTTTTTTTTTTTTTTCCTCTTCCCACCTCTTTTCTAATTAATTAATTATTTCTAAAATTATCCTCATGCAAATTGACATAAATATCTCTATATAGCATTAAATAATTAAATATTATTTCTTAGCACATCCCTGAAACATACCAACATACCAGTATATTAATCATATGATATTATGCCATAAATCTTAAAAATCAAGATTTTATAAAATTCAATAAACTAACTATAATTGCCTAAGATTTTGTTTGTACTAACAACTTAGATTATAGTGGGGTAATATTCTTTAATTTCAATATTATTAATGTTTATTCATTCTTATTTTGTATTTAAAAGAGAATGAAAATCACATTTTGTCATTAGTTTATTTGTCTCAATAATTTTGTCACTAGTTGGTAATACTTCTTTTGAATCTTTGTCAGGAAAATTTAGGTAGAATTTATTGATCTCAATTATGTACTTAATTTTCTTGGTGTTTTCTTTTCTTCTTTTTATTAATATTTATTTAAAAGAGAATGAAAATCACATTTTGTCATTAGTTTATTTGTCTCAATAATTTTGTCACTAGTTGGTAATACTTCTTTTGAATCTTTGTCAGGAAAATTTAGGTAGAATTTATTGATCTCAATTATGTACTTAATTTTCTTGGTGTTTTCTTTTCTTCTTTTTATTAATATTTATGTTTCTTTTTTTTTTCTTTTTTTTTTTTTTCCAGAAACTATGTTTCGCTAGTATTAGTTTTTTCCAACTTAGAAGGCTATCATGATCTCTGCTGTCTAGTATACTTGCAAAGAGCAATGGTACCGTTGACATGTATATTAAGAGAGCAACTACTCCAATTTCGGAATCTAAATGCAAGTATCAAGAATATGTATAACTCGTCATTATACCGTGCTTTGCACGATTTGGTATTAATATTATAATTAGAGATTATGTGTTAATTATTACAACATTTTTTTATTCTTTTATTTGAGTCGGCTCAAGTAGTTACACCAAATAAAGAAAAAAAAGGGGGCTTTCCGCCTTCAAATTCTATAAAATCCCCAAAAGATCTACT
>JXTB01000078.1:923234-947588 GCA_002914805.1 Parasponia andersonii
TATCTATTTTTGAATTATCTTATTTTATATTTGATTTATTTTAGGATAGTGTTAAATTTGGATTAATTAAATAAATAGGATATTATCTAATAATTAATTTGAATATGAATAAGAGATCTACTAATTTTTGAAATTGGATAAGATTTCCTATATTATCTCTATTATTTGAATTTTGAATTTAAATAGATAATGATTATTGAAATTAATTATACATTTAATAAGATTGATATTATCCTGATAAATCTAATAGTTAATTTGAATTTGAATAGGATATCTACTAATTTTTGAAATCAGATAAGATTTCTTATCAGTTTTATTTAAATTTCAAATTTAAATAAGTAACAACTATTCAAATTAGTTTGATATTTAATGTGATTAAATATAATTAGATAATTATCCATAAATCATAATAGTTTAAATTTGAATAATTTAATTTTAGTAATTATCTTTAATTTAAATTAATATATAGTTTTTGAATTTAATTCGAAACTAAATCTAATCAGATTAGATTTAAATAGTTACTATCCATAGATTATTTTAATTCGTAATTAATGAGATTAATTAGGATAGAAATGATTTGAATTTAATTAGATTAATATTCAATAGTTAATTGTAATAACTATTTATATAGTAACTATTCTAATTATAGTAATTAGAATATAGTTAAAGAAAACTAATTAAATTAGTAACTCTACTAATTAATGAGATTAATTAGGTAATTAATTGATATGATTAATTAATTAGAAAAGTTATATCCTTTTATAATTAAAATAATTTTAATAAATAATAGAAATTTAATAATTATTATATTTCTATTACAATTAAATTTAGATATGATCTTTATTTAATTATTAGAATTATTTGATTATAATTAGATATAAATACTAGATAAATATAGAAACATTATATGAGTTATAATTTTCTAATTAATAAGGATTAATTAAAAGAGTTTTAATAATTTCCTAATTTAGAATATTGCAATTAATCTTTTCTAATTACAGCTATAATAATAGAATTTCTATAATTAAAAGTAATTATTTTTTATTATCTGTTTTAGATCTTAATGAGTTTAAGATAGTATCTTAATGAGATTAAGATAGGATTATATAAATTAATTAATTATTTAATTAATTAATAATTAGATAATAAATGTGACTTATTTTTGAATTATTTAAATTATCCTAATAAGTCAATAATTTAAAAATATTTGATATTTTTAAATTTAGATAAGAATTAGTTATGAGCTTAATTCTTACATTTAGGATAATATGTTTTACTAGAAAACAATAATTATTGAATTTAATTAATTTTTGTATTATTATTTAATAATTATTAAATTGATTAATTTTTATTATTTAATAATTATTAATATGATTAATAATTAATCATTAGTAATAATTAATGAGATTAATTATATTAATTAAAAGGATAATTATTTATTTTCATGATTTACAAGGAAATTAGAGCTTGATTTTAATGAGATTAAAATGTTATTTAATAAAATATTATAATTATATGATAATTATGATAATATTTTGTGCGGTGGTATTTGATATAAAATATTGTTAATTATGAGATAATAATGTTATTATTTTATGTGATAAAAGGCCTTTTGATAATTATGAGATAATTATATTTTTACAAAATATATTTGATATGATTGTCATATTGAGTGGGAGGATTTTAAATTTTGATATTTTATTCCAAAATTATTTAAACCTTTCTTTAGTTTTGAAATGATTAATTTTGAGAAAATTAATGAATGTTTATAAAGTTGTTTATATTAATTATTTGCATTTATAATTATTTGTAAAACTTTGATACAAATTTCTTTTTATAACTGTTTACTTATTTTTATAAATGCACATGGAATTTAATTTGATTAAATTCTATTACTAAGAATCTTTAAAATCATTAGTTGAATAATTTAGCGGTTAAAGTTTCTTACTCCATTTTTCAAAACTAATGTTTTATACAGGACTTAGTTTAAATACAGTATTTCAATTACTTATCTTTGGTTGAAAAATTGTTGACTAAATAATTGAATTTTCTTCTGGAAAAATTTTGCTTGAATGATTTATAATCCACAGACCTTCTTACTTGATCGTTACGTCCTGTAAGCTTTTATTGTCTAATTTTATATGCATAAGATGTATAATATTATAGTGTTACCACTTTGGCTTTAGACAATAATTGTTTGATCATAGTACCATGTTTATTATAGTATGTCATAATGTCTTAAATTAGCTCATTCTCTTTAAGTTGCATAATTGGATATACATAATTGATTTTGTGGTTACTAAATAAGTTAGATAACTGGGTAAAATCAGGATCCCTAAATTTTAAAAGATTTAGTGGGAGCGGGTATGAGATATCCATGGTCTCCATCATTGGTTCAATAGTTCTGAAGATGTGCCTAGCCTCAGAATCTTGCTGAGCTTCCGTAGGAAGGTTTTCATCTGGGTATTACTGGTATTGAGTCTCTCAGGATAAATTTGCGAGTAGATTTTACGTACTAATCTCCCGTAGGAGACTGTATTATTTAAGAAAGCTTGTGAATTGAAATGATGGTTACACACTCAATATAGGATGCTATTAACCTCCCGTAGGAGCTATGTTAGTAATTTTATGGATTGATAAACAGGGTAATTAGCAAACTTGAATATGAGATATTTGTCTTTTTGTCTTAAGTGAATTGTTCACATTTAACTTGTAGATTCACATGATTACCCGTAGGTAACTTGTAATCTATGGTAGGTTAAAATACCTTGAATATTTGTGACAGTATTAGGGATTCTTACACAAGCATTTTATCTTGATAGATTTAATGTTAAGTATTCTAAATTCTTTTATATTTAGATAAACTAGCAAACTTAGTCGAGTACTAGGAGGATCATAATTTGCATACTTGTCCATAGTTTATTCTTAGTTTCCAAATGACCAATAAGAGCATAACACATAGTCTTCTTGTTTGATTATATGTTATAACATTTATGTTTTCTTATTTTACTCTAAATATGCTCCAATATTTTGCACGAATTGTCTACTGATTTTAAATCAGTTACTTTGATTGATAAATCACAAGAGTTGGTGATTTTGTCAAAGTTCATTCCTGATAATTAATACCCTTGTTGAGGTATTTATTATTTGACTTAAGATAATGAACACCTTTGTTGGGGCGTTTATTATCTTACTGCAAATTCAAATCGAAACAAAGATGTTTGTATTCGATTATTTTTCTCTACATGTTTAATTGAGAATTAAACTTATAGAATTTAATTGTGAATTGAATTCATTAAATTTAATTATGAATTGGATTTATTTTATGACTTTTTGTCTAATTGGGAATCTTATTATTTTGCAGCTTGAGCAAATATTGTTTCATAGGATAGACAAGGTTTTCAGAAAGAGGAAGAGACAAAGGTATACAGTACAAGGAGTAAAACGAGGACATTTATGGAGACATCTTAGCATTCAAAGAGTTTGAACAATAATCAACATGAGGATACCTCAACTGAAAAGACGTCAGGAGCTTATTCGGTAGTTAGGTTATTTGGGAGGCCAAGAAAATCATGCTCTGCTGAGGATAGAAGAGATCTCTGGCTAGTGGACTCAGGATCTAGTGTCAATATCTGCAACAACAAGAAATTGTTCATTGAACCAAATCAATTAAATGATGTTAGTCATGATGTGGAAGTGATAGACAATCAAAGAGTTCGAATAAAGGGCGTAGGTGATGCTTATCTCAAGATCAATGATAGCTTCATGATCTTGAAAGATTGCTATTACGTACCGGAATTTAGTTTAAATGCTCTTTCGGTATCGAAGATATTTAAAGAAGGCTATTGCTTCGAGTTTGACAAGAAGGTGAAAGTCTTCTATAATAATCTATTGTACTGTGTGGGAAAAATGCAGAATAGACTTTATATCCTAACCCCAAAGCCACAAAGTACATCATCTTCAATCATGAGCATTACTACACTCTAAGAGATGGTGAATGGCATTAGAAAAGAGCGCAACACCATCGATTGGCATAAGTGATTCGGATACATCCCATGCTCAGAAATTCGCAAACTTATAGAGCTGGGTCACTTGCTTGAAGTAGACATCAGCAACGACATAGAGTGTGAAGATTGCAAGAAACCTGTAAAGTACAAGCGTCGTCTTGCTTTTCGTTATGAGAAAGCTGAGGCATGTTTAGAGTGCGTACATGTGCATATCTGTGAATCTATGGAGGTAGTTTCTTACAACAAGCATACATTGTTTATCACCTTTGTTGATGAATATTTGGACTTCGGTCAGGTCTATTTTCTCAAGAGATACGATGAAGTTCCTTAAGATTGAAGCCAAACATGAAGATATGGATTCTCTTCGAGACCTGCTGAGGCCAACACTAGCCAATCTTGCTATTCCTTATGAATATGCGACTATCTATGAGCATAGTCGTATAGGAGCTGTTGAGAGGTACAACATCAGACTCAAGAAAACCATAGAGCTGATGTTCAAGGAGTTGCTACTGTCCTCTAGATACTAGAATTATGCTTTAAGGACAGCTTCGTACATCCTCAACTTCATTCCATAAGATAGAGTTGCTTCGACGCCTTTTCAGATATGGATGGGCTATGTAGAGAGCTTAGAGCATCTAAAGGTATGGGGTTGCGAAGTATATGCATGCAAGAAAGTGGGAGATGAAGTTGACAAGAATTCAAAAAAGTGTTTTCTCCTTAGCTGTCCAAAGGAAGATAAGGGATACATTCTTTAAAGACAATCTACGAATACTATCTTCATCAACAGAAGTGGTGACTTTCTGGAGGATGAGAGAGAAGTCCGTCAAGAAAACAATGAAGAGAGAGCTTTTGATCTTCATTGCTTTTCTTAGTCATTAAGTTGTTAGTTGAACACTAGTTTTTGCTTTTATTAATTTTGGTCATTTGGAATATTTTGGAATTTTTAGTAACTACTTTTTGGACAAGTGGGAGATTGTTGGGATTTTTGCTCTAAAAAGCATATTTTCAATTTTACCCTTTTGAGTATAAACAACTTTCTCTTATATGCAATTATGATATTTGCTAGATTAAACTATCTTAGTTGAATAGTTATTCATCTAAAAAGATTCCATGACTTTATATGTGTATAAAGAAACAAACATGATTAAGTGTTAATTATGGAGACACTTGTTTCTCTATCTAAATCTAAATGAAGTAGTTCACAATCTGTAAATAAAGATGGAATACTTTATTTACTATAGGTTGTAGTGTTTGTCTATCTCAACGGGAATAATGTGTCTCAAATCATTGAAGTATCTGACTTCTGATAGAAATACTAATACAGCATAAATAAGTTATGTGTATTAAACTGGACCAGGTAATATAAAGAATTGGAGTGCCGTAACTCAATTCTTATATTATCACAAACTAGCTCTTAGCATATAGATCTTAATTCTTGATGTTTGACTGGACTTGCTTTCATGAGTTATAGCCTTTTGATTTGTTAAAAGACTAACCTCTATAAAATTAGAGGTGAACTCTGGCATGTTGGAGGTTATGGCTTATGAATTGATGGGATCATCAAATAGTTAAGGACACTATACATTAATGCAACTTTAGGTTCTTTCAAGATTCATGGAATAATTAAATCTAAGATCTTAGTATTCACTTTGTGATTTGGTTGATAATTTTATATAAATGGCCATTGAGAACAAAATTATCGAGAATATTTTTCCTTGATAGAAAGATGGTAACTTAAAGGTAAATAGGTGTTGGAGGGGTATTATAATAATTTCACCTATCTAACTACGGCATTGTATAGGGATTCTATATGTGATATAAAATATGCTAGACGGATCAGTTAATCAAGGTTAGTTGATTAAATCTCTATAAAAGACATGCCATTTAATTTAAGAGTGCAGTATTGGGCCTTTAGTGGAGTGTCCTCTTTGCTAATAATATTTATATAAATACCATAATAACAGTTATTATGTATTTATCATATTATTAGAGCTTAGATTATTTGGATCCATTAGGTCCCTTGTCTAGCTCAATTAAGCTCATTAATTGGTTGGTGGTATTTGTGAAATTAGTTTCATGAAACTGTGTAAAATAATGATTCTAAACAGAAGTTTGTATTTTTATAAATAAGTTTCATGAGTTGGAAATATTTATAAAAATACACCCAAATCCCAAATTGGAGAACAAGCCCAATCCTAATTGGACTAGGGTTAGTAGTTTTTGGTCCCATATATATAAGATATATGAGAGAAAAAACTACACAGTAACTCTTAGAGAGTCACACGCATAGACACATGGAGAGGAGAGAAAAAGTTTCCTACTATCTCACAGTCCTATCTCACATCCTGGTGTTTCATAGGATCAAGAAGGTGTTTTTGATCATTCTCCAACAAAGGTTTCGACTTGGTACCCACTCACCTCATCAACCAAGAGCAAGAGCATAGACAGGAAGATCTAGGGTTGGAGGTTTGATCACCATCAATAAGGAGATCAAGGAGGAACACGCTACAAGAGGTAAACCCTAATCTCATCTCTAGGGTTTTGTATCTAGATTTGATTTATGTTGTACATGATCCTGTATATGATGCATGTATATTATATGGTTATGAAAATTATTTTCATGTAAACTTTTAAAACCTAAATCCACTAATTTTTCTGCTGCATTCATAATATGATCATGTATATTTCATATCTATATGCATGCATGATTTTTCTAAGTATTAGGTCAATTCTCCAACAAAATAGTACCTCACATCGTGCAAAAACTTCTTTTTTTGGTGATGAGTGAGGTCAGGAGGTATCTGCTTGCATTCTATATAGTTAACGTAGTCATTATACTATGGTACATTGTTATCTAGCACAAAGAGCTACTCATCAGGAAATGTTTCATTGATCATTAACTCAGCATCTTTATTTTTCTCTCCCTCTAGTCTAGAGAGGTAATCAGCTACTTGATTCTTTGTTGTCTCTTATTGTCTTTAATCTCTAAGTTAAATTCTTGTAGCAAAAGAACCCATCGAATCAAGTGAGGCTTTGCATCTTTCTTAGCAATAAGGTATTTGATGGCTACATAGTCTATGTATACAATCACCTTTGTGCCAATCAAAAAAGATCTGAATTTATCAAATGTAAACACCATAGCAAGTAGCTCTTTCTTTGTTGTCGTATAATTGGATTGAGCTTCGTTGAGCATTTTGCAAGCATAATATATGGCATGAAACATCTTGTCTTTTCACTGATCCAAAACAGTGCCAATGGCATAGTAGCTAGTGTCACACATTAATTCAAAAGGCAAGGCCCAATTTGGTGTCACAATGATAGGTGTTTCAGTTTCAAAGTTTCAAAAGCATGTAGGCAAGCATCATCAAATTTGAATACCTTATTTTTCTCAAGTAGTGTGTATAACAGTTTGGTGATTTTGGAGAAATTCTTGATGAATCTTTGATAAAACCTAGCATGGCCAAGAAAACTTTGAATTTCCATGACATTAACTGGAGGAGGAAGCTTCTCAATGGTCTCTAACTTGGCTTTGTCAACTTCAATACCCTTTTTGGAGATCTTGTGACCAAGTACTACTCTTTCTTGCACCATAAAATGGCATTTTCTCTCAATTAAAGTTCAAATTTATGTCTTCACAATGTTGGAGGACTAATGATAGATTATCCAAGCACAAATCAAATGAGTCACCAAAAATTGAAAAATCATCAATAAATACCTCAAGGAATTTCTCCACCATATCCACGAAAATAGCCATCATACACCTTTGAAAAGTGGCTGGAGCATTGTACAAACTAAAGGGCATCCTTCTGAACGCAAAAGTTCCATAATGACAAGTGAAAGTGGTCAACTCTTGGTCTTCTGAGGCAATGGCAATCTCGTTGTAACAACTGTAGCCATCAAAGAAGCAGTAGAAATCATGACCAGCCACTCTATCAAGCATTTGATTGATGAATGATAGAGGAAAATGGTCTTTTTGAGTGGCCTTATTCTACTTTTGGAAATCCATATGTACTCTTGTTGGGCTATTTCTAACAAACAAAACACAAGTATACAGGTCGTAACAAATAATAGAAATGATAAAAGAGTGTCGAATCCCAAGAAGAGCAAATGATTAACAAATGCTAAGTACTAACCATAACTAGTTAGCGATTTATCTAAACGACAATAAATAGTTATTTTGAACCACAATAAAATGTCAATTCAATCTAAAAGGAAATAGTAGAAATCAACACTGAATAACCAAAGATAGCTGTATAAGAATGATAAAAAGCTTAGGAATATAATCTACTCTCTAACTCATTCAATTACTAGCTTTCCTCACCGTTCAATCATCTATTTAGAATTAACAACCGGGAATTCAATGATAATCACAAATTTCTTTCCAAGATATAAGTGAAAATGTATAACAAGATAATATGTTACTCCTAACATAAATTTATTAGACTCATTAAACTTGGTAATTCCCATAAAAGCTTGCATAAGTTACATAAGTATATTCCTATCCTATGCAAACTCACCTTACACTAGGCAATCTTATGTTATTCAACCTATAATCAAACCTGAATTCCTCTTTCCAAGTTTATGAAGGTTTCACACAATAAATCTATTTAGTAGCTAGTTAAATAGAAGCATTAAGCACAAGGTAAAATAATTAACTCATCACTAGATATCAAGGACGAATGAGGAAAAACAAAGCAATTGAATTACATTAGAAGTTTGATTACATCCCTAGAGAGAGAGTTTAATTCATAGTTATACAAAAGAAAATATAATAGAAGTAAGAAAGTTTATACACGTTCATAGTAGAAAATGGAAGAGAATAACTAAAAAAATGAAAAGAAAAACTCTTTGAAGCTTATTCAATCCCCTCATCTCCTCTTGAATCCTTCTTGAGGTGATCCATGTCTGTGTTTTGTGGTATTGCGGTACTATATTTAGCGCTCTAGTGTGAAGACGGTCAAGAAGGTGGTGCTGTAGAACCGAGCTATGGTGCTACGGCACCGCAAATCCTAGGACACAGTGCTACAGAGCCATGGTCGTGGCACTGTGGCACCATGACATTGATGCTGCAGCACTGCAATGCCATGACTCGACACTACAGTGCCAAGTTTTTGGAGCTTATGGCGCTATGGCACTAATTTGGAGATGCAGGGCCCAGTTTTGCCCATTTTCTTCTATTCTGTTGGCACAGTTTCACACTGCTGAGATGTTGTTCAACTGGCTTCGCTCGCAATTGATCTAACTTATCTTAATTCAGTCACAATTTCTCTTAAAAGTTTGGTATCCTCTAGTCAATAACTCCTCAACTGAAATATAAACCGAAAATAACAAATTCAGATAAAAAGAGCTCAGAGACGAGCAATTTTCATGTTCAAAAGTATGGTAAAATTAAGTATAGAATCTACTTAACAAATTTCCCTAGACTTAATTAAAAGCTCGTTCTCGAGTTGAGATGACAAAGGAACAACTGAAAGTAACTTCTAAAAACACATAAGAAATAAGATATACAAACTGCGCTTTGAATAAGATCGAATTGGTCCCAAAACTCTCAATATAATTTTATAACTTAATAGAAACCTAAAGTATCACGAAAGTTTAGATTTTCAATTAGGGTTAGGGTCTTACTCTGTTTACACTTTGGGTGCATGTATGGGTAGTTGCTTGCATATACCTTGTCACTCAGATCACATTATGCAAACTTAGATTTCAAAAACAACAATGTCTCATTGGAATTGATGCAATCATCTCATAAGCCTATTTTTAATGTCAATCTTTACTAATATAAAATAGCAATAATTTGAAGATTAATATGTCTTTATCGGCTTGTAATGTAGAGTTTTGGTGTAGATAGATGGGTTAGTTTTTATTTAGGCTAAATCACGCCATAGATGCCCATTTTGTTCAATGGCTGCAATTCGCTCAAACAATTCCTCTAAACTTAGTTTTTAACTTTTTTTTCGATACACTTAGCTACCAATTTACAGCAACTTTTTCCTTCAAAAGACTTTCCCCCTTTTTTTCCTTCATAAACTACTCACACTTCACTACAAGTTCAATATTTACATTCATGTATCCATAGTGTGAAGTAAGGTAATTTAGGAAATTATTTATCGATCAGGAGTTTGTAGGGCTCAAAAATTGAAAAGGTTAAGGAATTAGGCTCAAAGGGGGTGACTAAGGATATTACATTTCCAGGTAGGCTTAAAAGCCTCAACCATTCCAAAATGGCCTACATTATTTCTTCGATTTTCATGTTACCCAGGATTTTGCCTTGATCGACAACCAAACAGGTTCTAAGGAGATGTGAGATTAGCTATTTAACTTCGACAACCAAACAGGTTCTAAGAAGATGTGAGATTAGCTATTTAACTAAGTCATATGCATAAAGCTACTCTAAGCAATTCAAGGCAAAATGCTTATAACTATATGCAAGAAGTGATCAAAAGTTGTTCACAAAGCAAAACCACAGTATGTTTGAGCACACAAATAGTCCTGATACTAAATATTTCTAAAGAGTTATTACACACATACTCTAAATCTTATCATCGAAACAAACAAACAAACAAGAAAAAAAAAAAAGAAGTTCGAAAGTTTTACACAAATGATTCAAAAAAAATAAAACAAAAGTAAGAGAAAAGTGAAATGAAACAGATTAACTCCTCCAAACTCATAAGGTGCATTGTCCTCAAGGCACAAAACATAGAAAGAGTAAGGGAGAAACACATACTAGATGGGAGACTGCTCAGTCAATCTCCATGGTGGGATCCATATCAAGGTGACCTCCTGGTGCTGGCGGAAGAGAGGATGGTGGCAGTGGTTGCATCAATAAATATATAGGATGTCATGGGGGTGATGAAAAGTGTGTCTTGTTCATACTAAAGTGAGTGGTAAACATATTAATACGGTTGGAATGATAGTTTGCCCACTGGTGGCACCACTGTTGATGTGCCTGAAACTACTGATTGAACTGTTAGAACTCTTGATGATGCCCATTGAGGCCTTATTCCATTAGGGTTAGCTGTTGTAGCATAGAGCTCGATTCATCATAGAAATCAGAATCAAAATCTGTCTTTTGCATCAAGTTCAGCAATATTTTCGAGTGTTGAAGTAACGGTGTGCGGTCTACTAGAGGAGGCTCTTACTGAAGAGTGAGAGACAAACTCATGTTTCAACAATCTCACCAAAGCTAGTCGGTTGAGCACATGCTAAGGGAGGATTAAATCATCTTCAGGGGCCAAACAACTCCCACTTAAGAGCATAATTCAATGATTAAAGAAAGGAATGCCATTCCAATCCTCACCTTACGAATGGCATATAAATGGAACAACAAATCACTCACCTAACATCTGTAAATAGGCTTTTGATGAAAGTGTATAGAAGAACCGCACAGTCAGGAGTGATGTCGTCATGATGAGACACCGATATCAAGTGAGCATTCAAAAAGTAAGACCAAGAATTAGTGGATACGACATTGTTTTGGTTTTTAGATATTTCTGCTCATCCTTTTGCCATACCCATTTAGAACCCGGAGCACATAGAACCCGCAGTACATCATTGTAGTTTGGTGATTTCTCAAAGGAAGCTAGCTCATCATTATTTATGTTAGGTAGCTTGAAACAGCTATTGATGGATGCCCTTATAAATGAAACATTCTGCCTATACATCTTAGTAATGCAATTTCTATGTTCAGTTACGTTGGCATAAAATTCTTGTACAATGACTCGCACCCTGGCATTTGGTTACTCATAACGCTTCTCCCATTTTCTTCTTTTTATCTTAGCCACAATTTTCAGGGAACCTATCTTCATCTATATCAAAACCCATTTCAGGAATGACTGCTTTTTTACTCACAAATCTATTGGAAGCTTCTAAAGACACCAAGCAGTCTTGATCATAACTAGGGCTTGCAGTCGTACCCTTCCTCTTTGGTGCCATACTACCAACTCTTAACTCTTTTAAATTCACCAAAATAATAGCACAAATCCCAATTAGCAACAATAATATATCACCAAGCACTTATGAAAATCAATTGAAGCCATACAACTCTGCTGGTGTTTATTGGAATAAATTTCAGGAAAATATTTTCATAAAATTATTTTCAAGAACACCATAGTTTTGTAAAATCAAGAAATGCAGCAGAATTGTTCGTATAAAATTTTTCTTTTTACAAAACGTTTCAAATCGTGATCTAACATGAATTAACTCTTGATCTAAACAAGAACAATACCTAGATTTACTCCACAATCTTCTCGTCTTCCCGTCTATTCTCGAAAGCCGTTTGATTGATACGATAGATGGTCACCTTCTTGATTCCCAACAAAGAGATCCGCAGATGAACCAGAAGACAATCTTCTTGAATCGATTTCTCTGGGATGGCTGAAACACCCAGGACAGTGAATCCCTAGTGGTGGCCGATTTTCTCCGCTCTCTCTCTCTCTGTTTTCGTGTGACACTCTCTTCTCAAGGGGTGTTTCATGTGTAACACTTGTATCTTGTTGCTAGAGAACTTTTCTCTTAAATATAGAGAGATTAGTAAACCCTAATGGGCTTATTGGGCTTGTTGGGCTCAACTGATCATCAAATGACTATTGGGCTTTAATTTTAGTTAGACATGGGACCAGATGGATCCATAAAGCCCAAGCTCCAATGAACTATATACCCACTATCATAATTAACTCTTAATTATGATTAGACCTTGTCCATTAGTATTGGGGGACACCACTATAGGCCCAATATTGAACTCTTGGACTAAATGTCATTTATTTTCTGTGAAGCTTATTAACAATTAATTAGCTTGATCCATTTAGTATATACTATACCTGTAGACATACCCCCAATGTAATGCCGTACTAGTAGGGTGAGATTACTGTATTACCCCTCTAGTACATATTTACCTTTGAATTGCCATTTTTCATCTAATGAATAATAGTTGATTATGGTATTTGTATCTGCTCATACCAACATAGTCAAATTCATATAGTGAATACCGGGGCCCTGGTTTATATTATCCAAGTACTTAAAAAAACTTAAAGTGACATCATATGCATGGTGTCCATCATAAAAACGTTCTACACATTTCATATACCTTATCTTCCAAGATACGGGAATTCAAACCATAAATCGGAACTAGTCCTTTAGTAACTCAAAAAAACAAAACACATGAAAGTAAGTTCGTTAATTATTAGGATTAAGGTCTTCTACAATAGTGTTAGATTAGTAAAATGAAAAATTTGAGTTACGGCACTTAACCTCAAAATTCTAATTCACTGGGTCATGTTCGATGCTGTTATAACTTTCTTATAACACACAAGTATTTCTATCCAAAGACTCACTTCGATAATTAGAGACTTCATTAATTAAATAGACAACACTACATTCTATGGCATAGTAAAGTATTATGTCTTCAATATATAGAATGCGAACAATTTAATTTAGACATAATGAAATAAAGAATATAATGTCTCCCACATATGAACTCATCATACGAATAATTATTTATTACTCATTTCATGCCTTGGAATCTTTTAGATGTTTGTATAAGATAAACATACACATCACATCTATATCAATGGGACATAAATGAAATAGAAATTCATAGCATGGAATTTATTAATAACAAATAGATCCTAAGTAATCCAATAAATATTGTATATAATGTCTAAATAATAAACTGCTTTATAGGACATTATTTCAACAAACTCCCCACCACTCAACACTAGGTGTGCTCTTTGTTTTCACCACAAAATTGCTCTCCTTAAATGCAAACAACTATTCTCATCCACAAAGAGCTAGAATGAAATAATATGTGATCAATTTGTTTATTCAAGGAGTCACTAACTTGGGGGAGTAAGCTAAGAACACAAGATTATGCAATTCTTTCAAACAAAATTTTCTCCAAGCAAAACTGGCTACATATTACTCCCTTCTTGCCTAGAAGTAATAGGTATATGTTTCCCACCCACAACTTTCTCAAATCAAGCAATTTCATGCACTTAACACCATAGAAGCATTTTATCGAACACTTGGCGTGCATAACAATTGTATGCATGTTATTATGGTGTGTATGAATCAAAATTTTCTCAAATTTACAATCTTCCACAAAAAAAAATGTAGATTACAATACCACCAAAAATGTAAACATATGATGTAGAAGACTCACTTGATGAATTACCTTGATGAGCTTATGTGAGAGGCCACCAATGGAATGGAAGGTGGGAGATGGAGATGGTAAAATGGTATGATGATGGTAGTGTTTGGAGGTTGAAAAGGTTGATGGTGGGAGGAAATGGTGAGGTAATGGTCTTTGGTGAGAAGATGGAGGAAGTGTGGAAGTGATGGTGTGAGAGGAGGTATGTAGAAGGGGGAAAAATTGTATTATGGGGAGAAGGGAGCTATGGCTCCCTCTATTTCCACTCTACCAGTGAGTGGCACTATGGCGCCAATTCGCGAATTTTTTTTTTGGCCTGGTGGTGCTGGGGTGCCACCGCCTGGGCATTTATAAAAAAATGGCGCCTAGTGCCAAATCTCTATTCTGGGGCCCCAAAATGGCACTAGGGCACCACTCTGATCTCCTGGGGTGCCAAAATGACTGCACAGACCAATTTTTTCTACAATTTCACCACTCCTAGCACGTCTTCTTCAACTTATTTCCAACAAAGAACAAACTCAACTTAAACTTCCAAACTCACTAATTCAAAAACTTAGGTTGCCTCCCAATTAGCACTTGTTTATCGTCTCTAGCTTGACAATACTATTCTTCATTGAGGATTAGCTAAGGTGACTGAAGATTTCTCTTACCCAAGTACTCCTTTAGCCTTTGGCCATTAACTTTGAATCTTCTACTTGAACTAGCATCTTCAACTTAATTGCACTATGTGGTGAAGTATTTACCACTATGAAAGGACCCAACCACCTGGATTAAGTTTGCCAGAGTAAAACTTTCTATCCTGGTCTGAACTTCCGATTTATGTTCTTTTTATCATGCCATTTCTTAACTTGATTCTTTTACAACTTAGCATTCTCATAAACTTGATTCTAGAACTCATCTATTTCATTGAGTTGTAAGAGACGTCTTTCCCCAACTAATTGCAAGTCATAGTTCAACTGCTTGATTACCCAATAAGCCTTGTGCTCTAACTCAACTGGAAGATGACAAGCTTTCCCATACAGTAGCTTATAAGGAGATGTACCAATTGGAGTCTTGGATATAGTTCAATATGCCCATAAAGCATCATCAAGTCTCTTGGACTAACCTATTTGTGTGGGACTTATTATTTTCAGAAGGATACGCTTCAACTCCCGGTTAGAAATCTTAGCTTGCCCATTAGTTCGAGGATGGTATGTAGTGGCAACTCTGTGTGTAATCCCATATCTAGCAAGTAAAGCTTCAAAGTTCTTGTTGCAGAAATGGGAGCCTTCGTCACTGATTACAGCCCTTGGTGTGCCATACCAATTGAAGATGCTCTTCTTGAGGAAGTTGAGCACCACCTTGGAGTCATTGGTAGGCAACGCCATAGCTTTAACCTTTTTTGATACATTGTCTACTGCCATCAATATATAAAGATTACCAAATGATGGAATGAATGGCCCCATTAAGTCAATTCCCCATACATCAAAGATTTCAACCTCCAAGATAGCGTTGAAGGGCATTTCATTCCTTCTAGAGATGTTACCCATTTGTTGGTATCTATCACATCTTGAAATAAAGAAATGAGTGTCCTTAAATTGTGATGGCCAATAGAATCCCAATTATAACACCTTGGCAGCAGTTCTTTCTCTTCAAAATGACCACCATATTTTGAAGCATGACAATAGTAGAGTATATCTTCTATCTCTTTTTTTTGCATGCACTGCCTAATAGTATGGTCAACACACTATTTAAATAAAAAAGGCTCATCCCAGAAATAGTATCTCACATCGTGCAAGAACTTCTTCTTTTGGTGATGAGTGAGATCAGGTTGCATCTGCTTACACACCAGGTAATTCACATAATCATCATACTAGGGTACATTGTTATCTAGCACAAAGAGTTGCTCATCAAAAAAGGTTTCATTGATCAACAACTCAGCATCTTTATTTGTCTTAGTTGATTCTCTATTCCCTTTCTATCTCTAACTTCTAAATCAAATTCTTGCAGCAAAAGAACCCATCGAATCAAGCGAGGCTTTGCATCTTTCTTAGCAATAAGGTATTTGATTACTACATAGTCTGTGTATACAATCACCTTCATGCCAATCAAATAAAATCTGAATTTGTCAAATGCGAACACCACAAGTAGTAGCTCTTTCTCTATTGTTGTGTAATTGGATTCAACTTTGTTGAGAGTCTTGCTAACATAGTATATAGCTTGAAACATCTTATCTTTTTGTTATCCCAAAACAGCGCCAATGGCGTAGTCACTAGCATCACACATCAACTCAAAAAAAAAAATCCCAATCCAGTGCCACAAGGATAGGTACCGTCATAAGTTTCAATTTCAAAGTTTCAAAAGTATGCAAACAAGTATCATCGAAATTGAATATCTCATTCTTCTCGAGTGTGTGCACAATGGTTTGGTGATTTTAGAAAAGTCCTTGATAAATCATCAATAGAACCCGGCATGGCCAAGGAAACTTCGAATTTCCTTGACATTGACTGGAGGAGGAAGCTTCTCAATGGTTTCTAAATTGGCTTTGTCAACTTCAATACCCCTTTTAGAGATCTTGTACCAAGTACTACTCCCTCTTACACCATGAAATGATATTTTTCCCAATTAAGTACCAAATTTGTGCCTTCACAATGCTTAAGCACTAATGATAAGTTATCCAAGTACATATCAAATGAATCACTAAAAACTGAAATATCATCCATAAATACTTCAAGGAATTTCTCTATCATATCCTTGAAGATGCCATCATGCACCTCTAAAAAGTGGCTAGAACACTGCACGAGCCAAATGGCATCCTTCTGAACACAAATATTCCATAAGGACAAGTAAATGTGGTCAACTCTTAGTCTTTTGGGGTAATAGCAATCTGGTTATAGTCACTATAGCCATCCAAGAAGCAGTAAAATTATGACCAATCAATCTATCAAGTATTTGATCGATGAATGGTAGAGGAAAATGATCTTTTCGCATAGCTTTATTCAGTTTTCGGTAATCTATGCATATTCTCTATCCCGTTACTGTTCTTATAGAAATCAGTTCATTGTTCCTGTTGGTGACCACCATTATTCCTCACTTCTTTGGAAAACATTCAATAGGAATCACTCAAAAGCTATCTGAAATGGGGTAAATTATTCTAGCATCTAACCATTTGATTATCTCCTTTTTCACCATCTCTTTTATATTAGGATTTAGCCTCCGTTGATGCTCAATAGAAGTTTTATGCTCCTCTTCTAACAAGAATTTATCCATACAAATAAAAGGGATAATACCTCTAATATCAACAATTGTCCACCACAGAGCTACTTTATGTTGTCCCAATACACTCAGTAACTTCTATTCTTTGAATACATCCAAATCAACAAAAATAATGACTGGCAAATTTGACACTTTAATAAGAAAGGCATGCTTCAAATGGTTGGGCAACTATTTAAGCTCAACAATTGGTGGAACCCCAATTAATGGCTTGATGGTCGGTTTTGCTTTAGCTGGTCGGTCAAGAGCCTCAAACTGAAAGTTCATTTTGGCAAAGTGAGGGAATGTATTCATGGCATGCAAATATTCCTTAGCTTCCTTTGACACTATATCACTCCTATTCAGAATTATGTCTTCAAGTAGATCCCTCACATAATTAATTTCAAAATTTCCATAACCAAGTGATCACAGACATCAACTCTATAGCAATCTTCAAGATCATCATTCATTTTCATAGCCTTGAAAATATAGAATTTTACCTCTTCATCGTCAACTCTCATAGTCAGTTCATTTTTTGGACATCAATGAGTGTTCTCCTGATGGCTAAGAATGGTCCACCTAAGATCAAAGGAATCTCTTTATCCTCTTTCATGTCTAGCACAATAAAATCAGTCGGAAAAATAAATTTGTCTACCTTTACTAGCACATCTTCCACAATGCCTCTAGGATAAGTTAAAGGTTGATCCGCTAATTGCAATGTCACCATAGTTGGTGTACACTCTCCCAACCTAAGTCTCTTGAAGATAGAAAATGGCATCAAATTGATACTTGCTCCCAAATCACATAAAGCACACCAATAGATGTACTCACCAATAGTGCAAGGAATGGTGAAACTCCCCAAATCTCTTTAACTTGGATGGAAGCTTCTTCAACAAAATGGCACTACACTTTCAGTTAGAGCCACCGTCTAAAAGTCAACCATTCTCCTCTTCTTCGAAAGGATCTCCTTCATGAACTTCACATAGCTAGGCATCTGTTCAAGTGCCTCGACAAATAGGATATTGATGTGAAGCTTCTTAAACACTTCTAAGAACTTGGAGAACTATTGGTCAAGTTTCTTCTTTTGCGACCTTTAGGGAAAGGACAACGGTGGGTTCTAAGGAGAAAGTGTTGGCATTGATGTTGGAGGTTTTCTAGCAACTTCTTCTTTAACTTGACTTTCTCCTTCACTGTCTTTTTCTGACACTACAGTGGTCTTTGATGTTCCTTGTAATTCTTTTCCACTCCTCAAGGTCATTGCTTTGCATTGCTCCTAAAAGTTTCCCTTTGGATTTGCTTGGTATTGCAAGGAAAACTTCTTTATGGATAGTTGGTAAGGGCATTGGCCAATTGACTAAGTTGTATCCCTAGAGATCTTATTGTGGTAGCTTGATTTTGAAGAGTAACTTCATTCTTGGCTATATATTATATGAGAATCTCTTCTATTGGTGGATTTTTCTCTTGTGCGGAGTAACTTGGATTCTAAAATCTTAGAGGGTGCATTAGTCTTGATTTAGAACTCTACTCTTGATGATTTTGGTTGCTCTAAGAAAAGTTTGGATGATTTCTCCATCCCAGATTGTAGGAATTAGAGTAGAGGTTTTTGCATTATTATTGATTATGGTTGCCTACAAACTGAGTTGACTCCATGTTCATAGGACAAAATGAACTCAAGTGATCGTCACCGCATTGCTCACAAATCTCGGTTGAACAATGCACAGCATGCACTCCATGAACTACCATAGAGTCAAGTTTCTTGATCAAGGCATTTACTTAGGCAACCAAAGTTGAAATAACTTTCATCTCATTAATACTAGCTGCTCTTTTTGGATTGATTCTTTCTTAAGGCCATTGGTAATTGTTTACAGTCATTTCTTCTAACAAATCAAAAACTTCATCAGAAGATTTTCCCATTAGAGAACCACTAGCTGCTACATCCACTATAGTTCTCAAATGCCCCATCAAATTATTGTAGAAAGTTTGAACCAGGGGCTATTTGGGAATTGCATGATGAGGACACCTTCTCATTAGCTCCTTGTAGTGCTCTCAAGCTTCATACAAAGATTCGTTATCAAACTTCACAAATGAGGTAATGTCATTCCTTAATTTAGTTGTCTTAGCAGGGAGGAACAACTTGGTAAGGAACTTCTAAGCTAATTTATCTCAAGTAGTAATGGATCCTGAAGATAGAGTATTTAACCATCCTTTTGCCTTGTCCCTCAAAGAGAACGGGAACAAATGCAAATGAATAGCATCATCACTCACCTTGTTGTACTTGAAGATATCACATATCTCCAAGAAGCTTATGATATGTTGGTTGGGATCATCACTAAGCAAGTCACCAAATTGACATATCCCTTGCACTATCTAAATAATAGCTGGTTTCAACTCAAAGTTATTAGCATTGATGGCTGGTCTTCGGATGCTAGAACCGACCTCATTGATTGTGAGAACGACAAAGTCCTAAAGTGGCCTTGTTATGGAAGTTTGAGGGTTATTCCTTTGATTTCTCTGTCTTCTAAGCTCTCTCAGGGTTCACTCAATTTCAGGGTCTAGAGGTAAGAATTCAAGGTTCTTTGCTCGTCTCATACACAAATATTATAGTTCTAGTACCTTAAATATGCACAAAAACAAAGAAAGTTTGAATTAAATCTAAACTATTTGATATTAGTATTAACAAATTATAAATTATCGTGCTCCCCACCAACATTGCTGAAAACTTGTTGGGCTATTTCTAACACATAAATCGTAAGTATACAGGTCACAACAAGTAGTAGAAATTATAAGAGGATGTCAAATCCCACGAGGAGCAAATGATTCACAAATTCTAAGTACTAACTGTAACTAGTTAGCGAATTATCCAAACGACAATAAATAGTTGTTTTGAACCAAAATAAAATGTCAATTCAATCTAAAAGGAAATAGTAGAAATCAACACTAAACAGACAAAGACAGCTATATAACAATGATAAAAAAACCTAGGGATGCAATCTACCTTCTAACTCATTCAATTACTAGTTTTCCTCACTATTCAATCATCTACTTAGAATTAATAACCAGGAATTCAATGGGAATCACAAAATCTTTTCCAAGATATAAGTGAAAATATCTAACAAGGTAATATGTTATTTCTAACATAAATTGATCAGACTCATTAAGCTTGATAATTCCTATATAAGGTTGCATATTTCTAACATAAATTGATCAGACTCATTAAGCTTGATAATTCCTATATAAGGTTGCATAAGTTTCATAAGTATATTTCTATCATATGTAAACTCACACTAACTAGGCAATTTTCTATTGTTCAACTTATGTTCAAACATAAATTCCCCTTTCCAAGTTCATGAAGGTTTCACACAAGAAATATATTTAGTGACCAGTTAAATAGGAGCATTAAGCACAAGGTAGAACAACTAACTCATCAATGGATATCAAGAACAAATGAGAAAAAACAAAGCAATGGAATTACATAAAAGGTTTGATTACATCCTTAGAGAGAGAATTTAGTTCATAGTTATGAAAAAGAAAACACAACAAAAGTAAGAAAGTTTATACACATTCATAGCAGAAAATGGAAGAGAAAAATTAAAGAAAGGGAAGGAAAAACTCTTTAAAGCATGTTCAATCCCCTCGTCTCTTCTTGAATCCTTCTTCTTATTGTTATTTTTCCTTCCGAAATTCTCTCTGACTTTGGTTGCTAGGGTTTTTAGTGATATTGGAGCCAAACTGGCCATGATCCAAAAATTCTACAATATGTCTGCCTTTTGTGGTGCTGTGGCGCCAAGACAGTTAAGAAGGTGGTACTACAGCACTAAATTAATCCTAGGACATGGTGTTGCGGCACCACAAACTAGTGTGATGGTGTCACGAATCTCAGGACATGGCATTGCGGCATCATAACCCAGTGCCACGATGCCATGGAAGTGGTGCTCACCGCTTCCTGGCATCGCGATACCAAGTTTCTAGAGCTTATGGCACTACAGTGCCAATTTAGCATTACAAGACTCAGTTTTGCCCATTTCCTTCCATTCTGTTGGCACTGTTTCACACTGCTAAGATGTTGTTCACCTATCTTCGCTCGCAATCGATCTAACTTGCCTTGATTTAGCCTCGATTTCTCTTGAAAAATCGGTATCCTCTAGTCAATGACTCCTCACCTGAAATATACACCAAAAACAATAAATTCAGATAAAAAGAGCTCAAAGATAAGCAATTCTTGAGTTTGAAAGAATGGTAAAATTAAGTGTAGAATCTACTTAACAACTCTCCACACTGTTAATATTCTTGTAGGAATGAGTTCATTATTCTTATTGTTGACCACTGTTATTCCTTCTTTCTTTGGAATGCATTGAACTGGACTTACATAAGAGCTATCTGAAATGGGGTAAATAATTCAAGCTAACTATTTGATTATCTCTTTTTTCATCATTTCCTTCATTGATGCTCAATAGAAATTTTATGCTTCTATTCTAATAAGATTTTATGCATGCAAATGGAAAGGCTAATGCCTCTAATATCAGCAATCATCCACCCCAAAGCTGCCCTTGTTGTCGCAAGATTCTCAGTAGTTTCTTTTCTTGTAACTTATTCAAATCGGCAGAAATAATGACTGTTAAGGTTGACTCTTTACAATGAAGGCATACTTCAAATAGTTGGGTAGCGATTTAAGCTCAAAAATAGGTGGAATCTTAATTGATGGCAGGTTTTACTTCAGCTAGTCTGTCAAGAGCCTCAAATTGAATGTTCATTTTGTCAAAGCGAGGGAACGTGTTCAAAGCATGTAAACATTTCCTAGCTTTCTTTGACACTACATTGCTTTCATTAAGAACTGTCTCTTCAAGAGGATCCTTCACATAGCCATTTTCAAAAGTTTCCATAACCAAGTGATCACAAACATATACTCTACAGCAATCTCTAGGTTCATCATTCAATTTCATGGCTTTGAATATATTAAATTTTACCTCTTGATCATCAACTCTCATAGTGAGTTCACATTTTTGGGCATCAGTAAGTGTTCTCCCAATGGCTAGAAATGGTCTGCCCAAAATCAATGGAATCTTTCTACCCTCCCCTATGTCTAGCATAATGAAATTAGCTGGAAAAATAAACTTATCAACCTTCACTAACACATCTTCCATAATGCCTCGCGAATATGTCAATGACTGATCCACTAGTTGTAATATCACTGTTATTGGTCTACAGTCTCCCAACCTAAGTCTCTTGAAGATAAACAGTGGCACCAAACTGATACTTGCTCCCAAATCACATAAATTACGCCCATTGAAGTACTCACCAATAGTACAAGGAATGGTAAAACTCTCCGAATCTCTTAACTTAGGTGTAACGACTGGACTTTTCGGGCCGTTAACTACTTACCTTCTTAGCTTATTAAAAAAAAAAAGAAATTTAGATACTGAAAATTCATTATAAATTTTTTTTTATATATTTTTATATCTTTTTAAGAGATTTATATTCATAACTAACAATTTACTTAAATTTTGAAAACAAGTAAATACTTCTCAACGGTTAAGTACCCTTTATTTAAATTTGATTATAAAATTTTTATTTAGGTGATTTAAATAATGCACAAACATAAAGGGCTCTCAGGTGAGAAGGGGGGCACATACGGACCACTTAAATCCCAAGCTCTCCTTAGATAATTTAGGTCTTTTTGATAGAACCCCTTGTGTTTTGCATTTATTTAAATCAAAATATTTTCTCTTTTAGATCTTTAAAAAAGACATTTGTTTAACTTCTATCAAAATACATTTTCAAGTTCAATTTGATTAAACCATACATTACGAAATAAAATACTAAGTTATAAGTACATTTTCAAACAACATCAAGCTTATATAATTGAAATCATTTGTCTCATAATAAGAATATATGCGGAAATAATTTTGATGACAGTATTCTATTGCCCGTGCCTCGCATTCATGCCCGCTTCAATTCCAGCTAACCCATCAATCAAATCAGAGGTTTCTTTCCTTTAGTACCTATAGCATGGATACTCATAAAATGTGAGCTTTCGCCTAGTAAGTACAATGTAATTTTCACAAAATATTTTTCTTATGAACAAACAATTCTTTTTTTCTTTTTATTATGAAAGTCCAATTATGCTGTTTTATAAAATTATTACTTTACGCTTTATTATAAGATATTATGTCATGATTTTATCTCATTCTTGATTGTAAAGTCTTTTATCTTTTTTATAAGCCCCGGTGTACGCACTGAGTGTGCACTACCGAATGGGGAACCAGGGGAGCAACCCATCTGAAAACACCCACGGTCATAATCTTAACATACTTTTCCTCGGGAATCCTCGCTTAGGGGAGGTCGGTCTTATTTTCTCTCTGATATCCTCACCTAGTAGAGGTTAGTACGACACCTTTAAATTCTTTATCTTATTTAGTGTTTTCTTAATATGAGTGGGTACGCTTCAATAAACCCAAACTTATATTCAAGTATCATAGCATTTCCTTTGTTAAAGTATGTTGAAGTATTTTCATGATAACATTGTAAAGCAAGCATACATCATGTTTTTATAGCATAGGAAAAGTATCTTATAAATATATATTATACATAGGCCATACAATAATAATATAAAGGTAAGTTAACACATGAAAGTAATTCAAATATATCATACTGCAAACATGAAATATTTTCAACCATCCATGCCATAGGTGAAATTGTACTTACCTCGTAATATGATTGTCCTAGTTCCACTCGTTAATTACATACATCTAGATTGAAGTTTGCCCTGATGTATATATACTGTATTTGTTAGAGAAATTTAAAGTGGCCTTATACTATTTTTTTTTAACTTCAAATTACTTAATAGGCTTAAAATATTTAAGACTCAGTCTTGATCCAGCATAAAACTTCACGTCTGAGAAACAATGTCATGTTATATTCATTGACTAATTTCTACTTTCACTTAGATGGATGAGATTTGATTCTCCTTAA